>JARYGA010049833.1:0-37260 GCA_030545235.1 Helianthus tuberosus
GTATGACCATCGTCACCAGGGTGTGACCCGGCGCCAGATAAAAATAAGATAGTAGCCATTGTAATCGCTCTTATGCTGTAATTTATAACTAATGTGTCGCTTTGTTTAACCTGAATGACTCGCCAGTATTTCCCCGCTGATAAAATATTTTTAAAACATGTTTCAGGTGATCTACTGTGAATCAAGGAAAACGTGATACGGAGCACTAACAAGCTTGAAGTGGTGGCTCAGTAAAATAAATAAACATGTTTTGTAAAACAGGGAATTTTCTCGTGAAATTCCTCGATTGTAAATTACGGGGTTTGTCCCAAATTATGAAATAAAATAATGGGGCATTTTCAAGTTTTAAAAGGTCCTGTTAAACTTCTACTGTCAACTCAATTAATAAATACCACGGGTTTCTGTCCCGCGGCTCCTGGACCATGTAACACCGGGACGGGGGCCGTGACAGAAAAAGGTGGTATCAGAGCCACTGATTTAAGCCAATTAAGTATTTAGACGTACTTAATTTTCTGATTGCCATGTTGTGAATTTAAGTTGATAAATGAAATTTTAACTTAGAATTTTGTGTGTTTCTTCATGTATGCTAACAGCATGAATGAACTATCAGAAGCACTTCAAAACTTTACTATCCATACCACAGATATGGATACCACCGATACCTTTACTGGCTACCAGGCTGATACTGAAGAGCCAATGGTATTCCAAGCCTAACCTCAGGAGAAACCAAAACCGAAAAAGAGAAGAAGACTCGTAGGCTGGAGGCGTGTGCGTAGGAAGAAACCAGCAACACAGAAAGCTATAAAGACTGAGGATCCGAAGGATAAAGGAAAAGGAAAAGAAATCGGGGAAAGTTCCAGGCAAGCCCAGGAAATGCCATCATGGGAGGAGCTGGATCGTAAACTGGCACTTAGTGACCTCATCGAACCTGCCGATGAAAACCTCTTCAATTACCCATCGGAAGCACAACTTCCAGTTAATCTGGAACCTGCTATCCCAGATCCTATTATCCACCCCCGACCTCTACCAGGAGAGCTAGAAGAATGGTGGACAACTGACTGGCAATTTCAGAATCTCTTGAATAACCCTAATACCTTTTTCCCCCAGTTTGACCCAGAGCCTGCACCAAACCCACCAATGAGCACCGAGAACTTGGCTGAACTCCGCCACTATGGCGAGGTCCCGGTGGACGCAGGAAATAGAATTCGGGAAGTGGGGGAGAGGATATCATGGAAATACGACGAGAGGGAACGTCATTTCTGAAGTGCCAGCTGACGGGATCGTATGTGGTGGTGTGGTTACGTGTTTAATAGTAATAATAAAACAATAATAAAAAAATCTAATCATGTAAAATAACTTAAAATAAAACTTTGTAACATAACTGGTGTGTACGGATGCCTACTAATATATAAAATATATCGACGTCGCAAAGACGACAATTTTGACTATACGTGCTTATGTATGATTGCTTTATTATGTTTGATTGTTATTTATTTTGTGCTAATAACTTATATATATATATATATATATATATATATATATATTACCAGATGGAACACGCTAGTAATGAACCAGTTAATGAGGTTAACCAATCTGAGCAGAACAATGGAGACCAATTTCTTAATAGACAAGATATAGAAAACATCATTGCCCAGGGAATAGCCAATGCTATTCCAGCAATCATTGCTGCTGCCCGAAATCCAGTGGAACCTCAACCAATTATTCCCAGCAAACGTACTCACGGCGACAATTTCAATAATAGTGTAAATGGAGGCGGCAACATTAATAATGATGATGTGGTGCAAGCCCCATTTCTCAAGAAAATGAAAGTTGCAACGCCTGGTTGCACTTACAAGGAATTTCTTGCCTGTAAACCAATCGAATTTGCAGGTAATGAAGGGGCGACTGTTGCACTGCGTTGGTTAGAGAAAACCGAAGCAGTAATTAAAATAAGTAAATGTGCCGAGGAAGACAAGGTCATGTACGCTTTGCATCTTTTTAAAGAAGAGGCACTAGAATGGTGGAATACGGTACTCCAAGCCAAGGGAAGCAATGCGGCTTATGCCATGAATTGGGAAGAATTTAAAAGACTAGTAGAAATAAAATTATGTCCCGAATATGAAAAGGAACAAATGGCAAATAAGTTCTTAAACCAGCGGATGGTGGATGTTGATTGTCGAGGGTACACTTCGACATTCTTCGAGTATGCTAGAGTTGTACCAACCCTGGCTTCGCCAGAACCGGTACTTATTTCTCGCTATATTTGGGGTTTGATTGGCGAAATCCGTGATATCGTTAAAGCTGCGAGACCTCGCACAATTGACGATGCAGTGGAATTAGCTAACACTTTAACCGACGGGTTGGTACGTACAAGAGAAGAAAACCGGAAAAAGGAAGTGGCCCAAAAGATTACCCAAGGATTCCGTGTGGGTAATATTAGTAATTTCAAGAAAAAGGGAACTGCGCAATCTCCCACTACTCCATTTTGCAGTACTTGTAAAAGAAAGCATTTTGAAAGATGCAAAGGGTATTGCAATTTCTGCAAAATTCCGGGGCACCAAGAAGAAGATTGCAGAAGGAAGAAATCAACAATCTGCTTCAACTGTGGAGAAGCTGGACATTTTAGACCAGACTGTCCTAAATTGGTCAAACCAGCAGACAACAAAGCCAAACCTGCAGAAGGAACTACCAAAAAGAATGCAAGAGCATTCCAGTTGACTACCCAAGAAGCAGAACTCATCCCAGATGTAATAGCTGGTACGTTCCTAGTTCACGACGTTTATGCAAAAGTATTATTTGACTCTAGTGCAAACCAAAGTTTTATAAATACTTCATTCTACCAAGCTCTTAAACTACCCTTAACCAACCTTAGGCAGATTTTTACGGTAGAAACCGCATATGGTAATTCTGTTCACATAGATAAGGTTTTGCAAAAAGGAAAGATAGAACTTTTAGGTCATAAGTTTTCTGCAAACCTGTTACCTATGAATTTAGCTGGATTCGATGTTATGTTAGGAATGGATTGGTTAGTAGCCAACCATGCTCGAATTCTCTATGATAAGAATTCCATAGAAGTTCATACACCATCAGGAGAAATAATCGTGGTTACAGGAGACAAGCCACATAAGCCACTGAAGTTCATTTCTGTAATGAAAGTTGCTAGTTATGAACGAAAACAAGGGATAGTGTATCTGATTTCGGTAATCATTAACACTAAAGGTAAGGAACTTAAGGAAATTCCAGTAGTATCAGAATACTCAGATGTATTCCCAGAAGAACTACCTGGATTACCACCCGATAGGGAAGTAGAATTTAGAATTCATCTAATTCCTGGAACTACACCGATAGCTAAGGCACCTTATCGGTTAGCACCCACAGAAATGTTAGAATTGAAAAAGCAATTAGATGAATTGCTCAACAAAGGATTCATACAACCTAGTTCATCCCCTTGGGGAGCACCAGTGTTGTTCGTAAAGAAGAAAGATGGTTCGATGCGAATGTGTATCGATTACAGGGAATTGAACAAGGTTACAATTAAGAATCGATACCCATTACCAAGGATTGATGATCTTTTTGATCAACTTCAGGGAGCTAGATATTTTTCTAAGATAGATTTATGCTCCGGATATCATCAATTGAGGGTACAAGAAGAAGACATACCTAAAACCGCTTTCAGAACTAGGTATGGTCACTACGAGTTTACAGTCATACCCTTTGGATTAACAAATGCTCCTGCAGCATTCATGGACATGATGAATAGGATCTGTAAACCGTACTTGGATAAATTTGTAATTGTCTTTATCGACGATATACTTATTTATTCCAAAAGTCAGGAGGAATATTGTGAGCACCTACATGCACTCTTAACTTTGTTAAGAAAAGAGAAGCTTTATGCCAAATTCTCGAAGTGTGAATTTTGGCTACAAGAGGTACAATTTTTAGGACACATGGTGAATCACGAAGGTATTCACGTAGATCCCTCTAAAATAGAAGCGATCACCAAATGGAAGGTCCCGCAATCAGCTATGGAAGTTAGAAGTTTTCTAGGGTTAGCCGGATACTATAGACAGTTTATTAAGGATTTTTCCAAAATAGCTGTACCATTAACTAAGCTAACCTGTAAAGCAGTGAAGTTTGAATGGGGATCGAGGCAAGAAGAGGCTTTTAAGATTTTAAAGCAAAGGTTAACAAACGGCCCAATTCTTGCCTTACCAGAAGGGACAGAAGGTTTTGAAGTTTACTGTGATGCTTCTAAGCTAGGATTAGGATGCGTGATAATGCAACGCAAGAAGGTAATTGCGTACGCCTCAAGGCAATTGAAGAAGCATGAAGAAAATTATACGACGCATGACTTAGAATTAGGATCGATAATTTTTGCCCTTATGATTTGGAGACATTATCTGTATGGCAGTAAGTTTACAGTCTATACAGATCATAAGAGTTTAAGATATATATTTGGGCAAAAGGAATTAAACATGAGGCAAAGAAGATGGATGGAAATTCTAAGTGATTACGACTGTGATATCCAATATCACGAAGGAAAGGCAAATGTAGTCGCAGATGCCCTAAGTCGTAAGTATCATGAAAAGCAAAAGCGAGTCCGTGCTCTTAGATTAAGTTTATAGTTAGATTTGATGGAACAATTGAAAAACATTCAAGAAACAGCAATCAAGGATGATGCTGAAGGAATGAAGGGAAGAATAAAGGAACTAGAACAAGGAAATGATGGAATTTGGAGATTCCACAAGAAAAGAATTTTGGTACCTAAGCAGGGAGAGTTAAGAAATAAGATTTTAGAGGAAGCCCATAAATCTAGATATACCATGCATCCTGGTAATAATAAGATGTACAAAGATTTAAGAAATAACTTCTGGTGGATAGGAATGAAAAAGGACATAGCTAGATATGTATCTAAGTGTCTAACTTGTTCACAAGTTAAGGCAGAACACTAGAAACCTTCAGGGTTACTCCTACAATTAGAAATGCCTGTATGGAAATGGGAACTAATAACCATGGATTTTGTTACTAAATTGCCCAAAACCAGAAAAGGTAACGACGCAATTTGGGTAATTGTGGATCGATTAACCAAATCAGCTCATTTCCTACCCATGAAGGAAACCTTTAGCATGGAAAGATTAGCCAAATTATATGTAGACGAGGTAGTATCCTTACATGGAGTCCCACTCTCCATTGTATCGGATAGGGATAGTCGTTTCACTTCACATTTCTGGACAAGTTTCCAAGAAGCAATGGGGACACGATTGAATTTAAGTACAGCCTACCATCCCCAAACAGACGGACAAAGTGAAAGGACGATCCAAACCCTGGAAGACATGCTCAGGGCATGTGTGATAGATTTTGGAGGAAACTGGGACAACCATTTACCTTTAATTGAATTCTCCTATAACAATAGTTATTATCCAAGCATTAAAGCTTCCCCGTTCGAAGCACTGTATGGACGCAAGTGTAGAACTCCAGTTTGCTAAGCAGAAATAGGAGAAAGCCAGTTATCAGGTCCTGAAATTGTACAAGAAACCACATACAAGATCACTCAAATCAAGGAAAGACTAAAAACGGCTCGAGATCGCCAGAAGAGTTATGCAGACAATCGACGCAAGCCACTAGAATTTCAAGTTGGAGACAAGGTACTTTTGAAAGTTTCCCCTTGGAAAGGAGTAGTACGATTTGGTAAGATAGGAAAGCTAAGTCCAAGGTACGTAGGACCATTCCCAGTAATTCAGCGAATAGGACCAGTTGCCTATCGCTTACAACTACCAGAAGAGTTAGCTGGGGTACATGACGTATTTCATGTATCCAACCTCAAGAAATGTCTATCAGACGAATCGCTAGTAGTCCCTCTTCAAGACATAGAGGTAAATGAAAAGTTGAAGTTCATGGAGAAACCGCTTCAAATAGAAGATATGTAACACCTCGAAATTTCATGTCCTATAATGTATTGACACGTGTCATAAGCTCGAACGTGTGAAAGAATACTCTAGAGGGACTAAAGTTGACAAATAAAGAAACTATGTGAATATAAGGGTTCAAAATGTCAACGATGGAAAAATATACTTTACAATAACCCTACATGATGTTCATACCCGTAAACGAATAAATCATGGATCATACGAAGCTAAATATGAAAGAAAGTGAGAGATTCCAAACTACAGGGGTTAAATGTGTCAACATGTTTAAGTTATACCTCTGAATGACCTTTTAGCAAACCCGAAGCTTTGTAACGGTTAATTATGCTCACTAGAATGCACGATATAAATTTCATAAAGTTTCGATATCGTATGAGAAAGTTATGATCAAATTCGCATACAAGGGGTTAAAGCGTCAACGTTGAAAGTTATGACTTTTCGGGTAATAACAACGTGAACAAGGACTAAATAAAGTGGGTATAAGCCTTGAAGCCCTTGTAGGTAAATATGAAGGGGTCAAATTGCAAGAATTAAGTTAGTTTCCCTTTCGAAAGGCCAAGGGACAATATGCAAAAACTTGAAAATGTGAAAGCTGACAACATGTCTCAGGCGGGCCGCGTAAAGGTTAACAAGACTTTACGCGGGCCGCGTCAGTCGCCCAGATGCAGAAAAACTAGACAGCAGCCTGTATTCGCGCATAAACCGACTTTAATCAGATATTTTCATACATGGGTGACCCCTAAGTGACTCCTAGACCCTTAGGGACATGTGTTATTGATCAGGAACCATTGGTAGTGTTGTGTGTCAACAATCCATGGTGATTAAAACACTATAAAAGGCCATGATGTTGCAACAAGTTCTTCACACCTTCCATCTGCACTTTGGAGCATTTATGGAGCTAAAGACTTCTCTCTAAGCTTCACAAATCGTGCATAGGACTTCAGTAAGTATGCTTAACCTTTCTTAGTTAAGTTTTTGCTTAATTTTAGCTTAAAAGTCAAACCGACGTAATTAACGGTTGACTTAGCGATTAATCATTGATGGTTCAGTGATTAGTCGAATTGAAAGTAGTTATAAGTTGGTAATTATGTGGGTAATAAACCCTTAAAAGGGTTCCCCCTGATTCCCACTCTAACTAGGTCAAATGTCGGGTCAAACTTGTTATTAAAAAGTCAACAGGATACTTATTTTCTAATTTATGCATAATTAGCAATGCAGAACACATACAACCTGTTTGATCATTAATATAACTTGGTAATTAGTGTAAGAACATGTCTAAACATGTCCAACCCGACAATTTACTGTTTGGACCCGGTTCGGAACCAAAAGTCGCAAAGCTTTGACTTTTGCTTTGACTTCAGTTCTGACCCGTTTTGGTATGTTTTAGAAATACCTTAGAGCTTTATTTGGACCAGGTTACATGCTAGTATAACCCTCTGTGATTATACACCATGGTTCATTAGTTAACCAATTAATACGCATGATTCCGTTAATTGCTCATATGTTGACCATTATGCCCTTTTCACCTTAAAACGTGATTTTTGAAAATGTAAAAGAGTAGAAACTTTAATTACTGATATATAAACTTGCACCCAAAATTTGACATCAGTTGGAGGTGTAGATTGAGAGTTATGCTCATTAGCGTAATTAGAAGCTTCATTAGCAATTAAACGACATAATTAGCGTTTAGCCTATTTAAGCATACTTTTTGATATCAAACTCTTTACCCACTGATGTAATATATTATTTTGGGATTTTTGAAGATTTTTAATTAATTTTAGGCTGAGCATAACTTAGAGTCGTAGGCTTAATCCGATAATTGTCGGTTTTGCCCTTACGTGCTATAAAATGAGTTTTACATATCTAATCGACTCCAAACCTTTTGCTACTGATTACAAATGATAAATAAATTATTTTAAGCCTGCTGGAATGATAAAAATATCAGCTTTATGTATAGAACCCGGAAATGGCTTCAGTTAAGCGTTTTTAACGCATAGTATGTACTAGAACTATTTTAAACATACAAGGGTTGATACCTACTGATATTTGAGGCAAATTATAATATTTTAACAGTAAGCAAAAGTTGTTTAACTCAGACTTCAGTTTTGAGCTTTACGGCTTATGTGAAATTACCAAAATGCCCCTACGGTGCATAGTTTGGTTAGAATTGATAAATTTCACATATATACTTTACCCTACTGATATAACTTAGTAAATTGAGTATCTTTGCTGATTATATCAGACCTGTAACTCAGGTAAATACTTAAACTCTTTTATAACCTTGTAAATGACCAAACTACCCCTACGGGGCATAGTTTGGGTTTAAATTCGTTTCGGGCATAATAAAAGACAACTTACTGATGTCACAACATATTTGAAGCATATTAACTTAGGAAACCTGTATATGGCTCTCATGAATACCCGTTACGCTTATTACGCGTTCGGTTCGGTTTATGTAACTAGTTTACATAAATTAGCCTAAACGGGTCAAACCTTATTGGTTTTATCTCAAAATCCAGATTGTGTATGAAATACCCATATTAAGCAAGTCTTCAAACTTGTCGGGTTTAAATCACATTCTATCCGGTCTTCACCTAATCGTGCGTTTGAACCGTATCTTTCGGTAAGACTAACCGGTCTAAGCTTAGGCTTAATTAAAGACCCGTTAGCATTCTAATTGGTTATTTATACCATCATTCCAGACTAGAGCCTTCCGGTAAATGGTACCTACGCTTACTTAAGTGAATACGGCTGAGTTATTAAATTCTTGCTATTTAAGACAGGAGCTAGCTCAGGTAAATACTCTTAACTTATTTTCCCTATACGGGCTTGGGATACGGTATAATGATACCGCTTGGTCGGGTATTGAATGTTTAATCGGATTGTGATTAAATTATTGAGGTAACCCGGTTTAATCTGTATTGTTTGAAATAAAAGCCTTTAGGGGTTAATGACCATGTCTCGGATATCCCTGACATCATTGTATTATAAAATGGCCACGTCTTAAGCACGGGGTGTAGGCATACACCTGACAGTTGCTTAAGGAATAACGGTATCTCACTCTCTTGTGGGCCTATACTTGTGGCGTGTCTGTTAATCTGACTCGGTTTCTACATCGGGCCCTGAACTTACAACGAACATGTAAATCTGTATACAAGATTATAAATATAATTGTCCCAAGTTATAAAAGATTAATTTTGCCTTTGTGCATTTTAATCAAAGTGTCAAAATATTTTGTGCCTGGTGCATCTAAATCAATTTTCTTAAACTCTTTTCAAATGAGTCAGTTGAGTGTATTTACCAGTGAAAACTGACGTATTTTCCAAAAAGGTTAAGTGACAGGTACTGAACGTAATTGGCTGGAAGCTCAGGGCGCTAATAAGGAATCTTGCAAGTTCTAGGCGTCTAAAGTCTGTTGAACAATGTTTATGTTTTAAGATCCGCCTGTGGATCCTTTACTTTCCGTTGTAATACTTGATATTACTTTATAATCGGATTGTAATATATTTATCTTTTGCTTCCGCTGTGCATTTAAATATTGTGTTGTTTGACTATGATGATATCAACTACGTCACGATACTCCCCACCGGGCCCACCGGTGACACGTGGAAAGTCGGGGTGTGACAAGATAGAAAGATTAAGTTTCTCAAACACAAAAGATTGGTACTGGTCAAAGTCAAGTGGGATTCGAAAAGAGGACCCGAGTATACTTGGGAGCTAGAATAGGAAATGAAGCGAAAATATCCTCACTTATTTCAGTAAATCTCGAGGACGAGATTTTAAATAAGGTGGGGAGGATGTAACAACTCTCGTTAAAAGTATTACTTCTTATTTTATCATGCCCAATAGGAAACCCTAAATGAGACCCCCAAGTAACATTACATGACCCCTAAAATTTTCAGAACAATCGAAACTAGGGTCAGGGCCCCTAAAACTCAAGGGGGGGTATCCCCTAATGGACGATTATCTTCACAGTTTGTTGTACAAAGTGAATTTCGTCGAAATTTTGACTCACCCAGGCTATGTGGACACGAGGCTACCCTAGCCTAGAAGTGGGCCCATCGCGCCACGCGCGGGAGCCAGGTGACCCTGGCGCGCCACGCGACAGGGACCATTTTTCAGCATATAAATCTGGGGTTTGGTACTTGCATGTTGGTCTTGTTACGATGAGAAAATTCGTTTTCTACGTTAAGTTGTGCTCTGATCTTTCTAAAAACAATCAAATCCCGACACTCTGCTGCGACAACAGGGTAATAACTCGATCACTGCTACGATACAATGTCCGATTGATTGAAACCGATCCGATGGATGTTTAAGTGCTGCCCGAATCCGGGCTATACTTTGTCATTCGTCGTGAGGGTTTTGATTTCGTGAGCTTATCGTAAATGTTGTATTAAGTTACCGACCTAGTTTCGTATGCATTGTTGTTTAAATTAGGTTATCAGGCTTATCAGTAGGCTAAACTCTGCCCAACTAAACTTGCAATGTGAGTCATTCTCTTTTTATCAAACAATGTTTTACAATACTCAAACTATTTTCAAAAGTTATAATTACAGTGATTAAGTCTTGGTTATCTTGAATCACTGGCAAGTGGGGTATTGTGCACATTACTAATTTCTCACGGTTAGGTTCATCAACCTAACAGTGATAATCATCACTACTTGGGTGAAAGGACCCAATAGTGGTATGACCATCGTCACCAGGGTGTGACCCGGCGCCAGATAAAAATAAGATAGTAGCCATTGTAATCGCTCTTATGCTGTAATTTATAACTAATGTGTCGTTTTGTTTAACCTGAATGACTCGCCAGCATTTCCCCGCTGATAAAATATTTTTAAAATATGTTTCAGGTGATCTACTGTGAATCAAGGAAAACGAGCTACGGAGCACTAACAAGCTTGAAGTGGTGGCTCAGTAAAATAAATAAACATGTTTTGTAAAACAGGGAATTTTCTCGTGAAATTCCTTGATTGTAAATTACGGGGTTTGTCCCAAATTATGAAATAAAATAATGGGGCATTTTCAAGTTTTAAAAGATCCTGTTAAACTTCCGTTGTCAACTCAATTAATAAATACCACGGGTTTCTGTCCCGCGGCTCCTGGACCAGGTAACACCGGGACGGGGGCCGTGACATATAATATCACTTTGTAACATTCATCCCTTATTAAGACAAAATAAAGAGACTTATTCATAATCCTAAAACATCAATATTTAGGAAGGTCTCACAAATTATTGTATATAGCACACAACTATTTTTCTTTATCATTCAATTAAGGAACATAACTTGTTTACCTTTGATCTCCAACGCTTTACCATTGACTCATAAGGACTTAAACATAAGTCTTAATCCAAGTCACTTGGCGAATATATTCATCACCAACAAGATGAATATTCGTCGTCTACAATCACTATTATGTGTGAGATAGAGTCAACTAAATTGACACTAAAAAACATGGCATTCATAATTTTGCCATAAGTGATTTGCACACATCTATTGTTATTCATTAGGAGATGTGTATATGTAGGATGCTCTTCCAAACAAATGTAAAATCTCCATATAGTTCTAACAATAATCAAGTGGTAGACGCATCTACATATAGATCACTCGGAACAAATCTCGCAAGATTTATCAAAGGTATACAATAACATATAGTTTTTTTTTTCTTCATATGTTAGAGCATTCACATCCATTCCATTATATTTTCACCCTAAATTCCACTAAAAAACACTATATTTTCTCTCTCTTTTTCAATTAAATAATATTTTTTATACATTTATCATTACCTTTTCTCTCTCCTCTACTCACAACCACTTCCAAAATATATTGAAAAATTATAGGGGGTGAACAGTGTCCCCCCAAATATACAGATAAACAGTAACATTTTCTCTCTCCTTCACTCACAACCACTTAAACCGCTTTTTATAATTTAAAAACCTCTCTCTCAAGATTTGGTGGATAGAATGTGAATGCTCTTAGAATTCACGCTTGTGAATTTTCCAATGACTTCTAACGAAGTACTTTAACATGAATCTCGTTTGTGTATTTCATCTCAATACACTCACTACTCACTCGTGATGTGGTTACACATTTGATGTCTCGTCTTTGACATTTAGTCAATACAACAACTCTTAAGTTGTTTATGTCCAAGAATTTTCATGTGCTATCCGTCTAAAACCATATTCTGTTAAACAATGTATAATTGGCGTTATAATTATTTTCACAAAAATAATTTATACGTCACAAACATTAGTGATTTATTTTTTTGTAAAAAATTGCATGTGTTATCCGAAGATATTGTACACAAAACAATAACATACATTAGAAATTAAATCATAAGTGCCGAACACTTTTGAAATTTAAATGGAAGCATAGACGATATGTAGACATCAAATATCAACGTATTTTTATCTTCAACACTTTATATTTTGACCGAAACTACTCAACGATATCGTCCCATGACATGTCTTGAGGTACTCCCTCAATAAGACTCCATGCACTTGTAAGTACAAGTTTCCCATTTCATCTTGAAACTTTGAACTTGGACAAGTTTGCTCAAAACAACACCAAGTTGTTACAAAGGCTACATTTAAGTAGCAAACTTGAAAAATTAAATTTGTTTACAACAACACCAAGTTGTTTTCCACCAAATCATATTCATGAGATTGTTACTTTGTTCAACAAATGCTACTTCTAGCAAGAGTAGCAAACCATTTAAATTCTAAAACTATGCAAAATAGGCAATTAAATGTTTACATAAAACATTTCCATTCCTTATGGCTTATACAAAGTACAATCTCTAACTTTGTATTTGTGATACACATTTTCTAACATACGTGTTAGAAAATTTAAGTCGTTTTATATAAAACATGACCATTTAGATTTAGAAATCACAAATTAAAGTTGGTGATAAAATCACACACAACTAAACCATCACTTTATGGTGATTTAATTCTTGTATTCTTACTCTTGTATTTTTTTTTTCAATCTCGTCAAGTTAGGCACATAGCCTACTTTTAATACAAGAGACATGGGGTGGAGATAAGTCTCACTTAATTAAAGATTTTATTAGAGACATAAACTCTAATAAAAACTAATAAATTGACATGAAACTCTTCTTAAGAGTTTATCTTCCATATGAAAAGTCTAGTAAATGATTTTAATTTCATTAAATTCATATAAATACCACACCATCACTTTATGGTGATTTAATTCCTTGAAGCCAATCAAACATCAACTTCAATGTATGACATTTTATTTCTAAATCATATAAAGCATTAAAAACAATGCTACAACAAATTACTTATATAAAATGTTTACATAAAACATTTCAAAGCATTTGTGTTTTAACCATTTTTAACAATCATGTTAAAATGAAAGAAATTCTAACGCGCACGTTAGAAATATTAACATTTCCACAAAATGTTAATTCGACTTGCTAAAAACACATATATGGTTCAAATATATAAGTCATTTCTAATACACACCTTAGAAACTAAACAATTAAAAAAAATTGCTTCCAAACTAACGCTTTTCATGAACGTTTCTAACACACATGTTAGAAGACAAATGATTACAAAAATCATTATAAGACTTATTTGTTCATATCAATCCATGTATGGATGAAGAGTCTACTTTAAATAGAGACTTAATTAGAGACATAAAAATCTAATCAAATAACATAAAACTCTTATTTAAAGACATAAAAAACTCTACTTAAGAGAATTTAACGTTTACAAAAAACGTATGGTTTACACCAATAATTTCAGTCTAACACACATGTTAAAGAATTTAACGTTTACAAAAAACGTATGGTTTACACTAATTAACCCGATCTAACACAAAAGTTAGAAAAATTAACGATTCCCAAAATCGTTTCAAAACCAAACGTTGGAACCAAAACTATTCGTTTTGTACCACAGTATAGGATTTAAGATTGAAACTCAATCTTAAAAAAATCCAAACACAACAAGTTGTACTACATACATATTTCCCAAACTAAATATTTATAAGATCATAACCTCTAAATTTTTTTTATTCTGTTATAAATCCTTTCGTAAACCCAAAATCCTTATAAATAAGGTTTTTAAGATTGTACCAACAATCTTATGAAATCTGTTTTAAGTTTGTAGGAATTAGGTTCACCTTTTGTAAAATATAATTACAGAATATATAATAACGAGACTTTCGTTATTCATATGATATATCATAGTACAATACTGGTTGCAATAACTAAATAAAAAGAATATAAAATATAATTATATATACCAATCTTGATTCAAGCCGCATCTCTCGTGCGTCCTTCACACGCACTTGATAGCATCCTAGAGTCGAGTATTCATCATCTTGAGTCTTGAAAAATACCCCTTGACTGCAACAAAAAAGTACACTAAACCGTTGACGATTTTGGTTGAGGCACGTGTTCAACACGCTTCCCTTAAAACAGATTTCGCGCCTCTACTAAAAACGACGCGTTTATCTCCCAGGGTACAACAGCCGAAGCAGTCTGCACTGCCAGAAATGGCCACGCGCCCGAGGTTACACCAAATAGAATTATAGTGTTTGAACTTGTGTAAAAATAATGATACGAAGGTGATGGAATCGAGTAGAGAAAACTCATCTCTCTATAATTCCCAACATATGGATGTTCAAGTCTTCACCACTTCTCCAAGAATTCTTCATACATATTATCTTTCTCTTGTAGTTTTCTCATCGTTCCAATGAGTCACATAGCCTACCATTTTTTACAAGAGTTGTGGGTAGTGAAGAGTTTCTCTTAATTGGTGATTTTATTAGAGACATAAAACTCTAATAAAAGTTTCACTTAATTAGTGATTTAATTAGAGACATAAAACTCCAATAAAAGCTAATCAAGTGATATAAAACTCTACTCAAGAGTTTCACATATAGAGTTTAATTAGTAATTATAATTTCACTAAATTATAAATTAGAGTAAATTAAAAGTTTTGTCCTTTATGTTTACATCAAATTTCAGGCGCTATCCTTTAAGCCAAAAGTTGATAGGCGGTGTCCTTTACCTTTCAAAATCTTGCACGTTTTGTCCTTTAGGCCAAACCTGGTTAGAAATCTTAGTTAAAATATGTCATGTGCAAGGCACATGAGGGTAAAATGGTCATTCCCTCTCAAGTCATTTATTCCCCATTTATATCCCAAAATCAAAACCACTTGCTTCAAACGCTCATCCCTAGCAACAACTTCACAAACCCTAGATTTAGGGGGTGTTTGGGATTCCTTTTAAAAGTGACCTTTGGAGCTAAGAAGGACTTTGGAGAAGGAAAGGAATCCCAAACACCATCTCAGAAGTACTTTTGAAGTAAAAGGAATCCCAAACACAATGAAAAAAAGGACTTTTAGAGCAGATTATGTTGTTGAATTTGAGAAGGACTTTTGAGAAGGAGAAGTTGAAAAGGAATTCCAAACACCCCCTCAACCCTAAACCGCCATGGATCTCATAAAACAAGAGCTTCTAAAGAAACGGCAAGCAATCTCGGAGGAAACTGGCGGCCGGAAAGTCTTCAAACGGATCCAAAAGCTTCGGGAAGAAGAAAAACGAGAGGCAGAAGCCAAACGCCTCTGTCAAAATCAAATCCAAAACGACTCAAATCTGTTAGATCCGAACATATCAAACCTTAACTCAAACATCGATTCATCAAAATCAAAACCTGAATCCGCTGTTTCTTCTTCAAAAGCTCTGATAACCGATGAACAAAAAATAGATTCATTGAAATTAATGAAACAAGAGGTTATTCGCCAATTACGGTTTCTGAAACAACTGGTTATGTTGTTTGGAGAGAGTGATGATGACCGGTTACGGTTTCTGAAACAACCGGTTAGTTCTAGGGTTTATTTAATGGTGTGACTGAAGATAATCAATAATAATGTTATCATTTATGTTCTAGCTGTGTACTCTGTTATCCCCTGTTTTATGTATTTGCCATTACCTATATATTCAATAATAATCCATTTCTTTTGTAACATGTTGAATCTGATAATACGGTTGCACCAATATGGGTGTTTGGTATGAACTCATATGAGATTATTAAGGAGCAAAATAACCTAATTGCTTGCACTTACAGGTTATGTGTTGTTTTACATTCATCATTTTATTTTTAAAACCTTCCCGTTCCATTTTAGTTGATTAAAATTGGTCATATCTCGCAATTGTTTTGGGGGTTTTTAGGTAGGGGAGTTGATTTAGAGAATGTGGTGATGGTGGTTGTAGATGACGAAGGGTGGTGGCGGTGGTGATGACGACGGTTGTTGGTTTGGAGATGGTGGTGGTGGTGGAATGGTGGGTTGAGAGATTGGGTTGTGGTGGTCTTAGATTACAGAGAAGGAGAGAGTTTAGAATTTTTGTTTTATATTTTTCAGTTTTGTAGATATAGTCCCTCAATAATAAGTGTTTACAAAATAACCCATGTGAAGGTGAAATGACAAGTATGCCCTCATGTGCAAGGCACATGACCATACTTAACCAAAAAATATGACTGAGTTAGGCTCAAAGGACAAACCAGTGGCGGAACTAGACAAAAAATCCAGGGGTATCCCAATATCTTTTTACCGTACATTCATAAAATAGAGAAAAACTTTTTGTTACCTACTACATTAAGTGGTGGAATCAAAGTCTTTCAATACAATTTACCGAATGATCATTGATTGATTAAGCGACGCCTAGTCACCAACAATTTATTTTTACTAAACCATTTGTATTATTATTATTATTATTATTATTATTATTGGTATATAGTGAATTTAATTAATCTGTAATCTTTGATCCAGATTCTTTTATTGAAATTTATTCTTAAATAAAATGTATTTCGTGTTATATATTCTAAATAGAATAACATAACATATGTGATAAAATATAAGATTTGAATTAAATAAAAATAATTAATCGTTCAGTGATAGAATCAATAAAGATAATTTCTATTTCATATTTCACACAGTAAGTTAACGAAAAATATATTAAGTTCATTAAGAAACCATGAATAAAAATTATTTTAAGCATGTTTACTTATGTGTGTAGTTGATTGTCATATCACTTTTATTGTTTTTCATTTAGAACGTTAACTAAAAAAAATAAGAAGTAGGGTTAAAATAGGTTTTGACTTTTTACCTTACCTTTACCTTTAGACATATTATATATATTTATATTACATCCATTGTACTTTTCATCTTCCTAACCAAGAACCAGATGAACAACATGAAAGATTGCCGACGGTGACCGGAATTTTTTTTTTACTTTGATGCTATCTAACTTCACTATCTTCTTCTTTTTCAGGGGTATCCTAATACTTGCTAAGGGGTATCCCATACATAAAACGAAGAAAAAATATAAAAAAATTACACTTCGTCAAGAAAGTTGAGGGGTATCTCGTGCAACCCCTGGCACCACTGTAAATCCGCCCCTGGGACAAACCGTGCAAGATTTTGAAACATAAAGTACAAAACTTGTCAACTTTTGCGCTAAAGGACAACGTTTGCAATTTGGTGTAAACATAAAGGACAAAACTTGTAATTTACTCTATAAATTAACTAAATATCCATTTACTAATTTTCCCAACATAACTTGTCCAAAATGATCGATGAACAAATTGAAAGAGTTCATAAGGAGCCAAGATGTTTGGAAATCCGAACTTATACAAGTTCACGATCTACAAACATGAATGAAGAACCAAAACTGTCGGTTTCTCTTAAATGAACTTTGCAGCGAACTGGTTTGAATAAAGAATGTTTGCGCTCACCAACGGCAAGTCTTAGTTGTTGTAGCTACTCTCATAAAAGAAAATGTTGGCTTTTTACCATTATTAAACACTTTGACTGTACATTAAAAACCTGTTTGTTCTGGCTATAAGAATGAACTTGTTGATTATGATAATACCCAAGTTGCAAGTCAGACTCGACTTGAAAAATACTGAGAGAAGTTTTAAAAAATAGAGATGGTAACTTCACATATTTCTTCAGTTTCACAAAACCAAAAGACAAATGTCTCTTGTTCGTTAGAGAACACCGAGTTTTTTCCCAAATAGGTGTAGGTGGAAAATTTATTTACCAAAATGGGTCATTTAAAAAGTATTTACCAAAATGGGTGTTTTTTAAAAAAAGTTAGTTTTTCTCAAGCTTAAAGATTCTATTGGGTAAACAAATTGCTGTTAATAAATATGTTTACTAACTTTAAGAAAAAATTGTAGTAAATTTTTAAAAAAATGTGGATCGTAGATTTTATGTGAAGTTTTTTCAAAGTTTTTTTCTAATTCTTTTATTAACATGTTATTATTTAATAGGTATTGTTTTAGTCAGTGGCGGATCCAGCCAGTTTTTTCACTGGGTTCCTTTTTCCAAATCATACAAGGTTTACACTACAAAAAAACGTTCTTTTCCAAATCATACAAGGTTTACACTACAAAAAAACGTTTTTTTTTCAAATCGACTGGGTTCCTGGTAACCCGGTTAACCCCTCTAAATCCGCCCCTGGTTTTAGTTCCCTTCAAAAATATTTTATTGTAAACATTTTTTAAGTTACACGTATCTTTTTTTTTTTTTTTTTTTTTGAAGGAGACTTTCTGTACAAGACCGATTGGTAATAAAATAAAAAATATATTATTTTAAGTTGAAAAAACATGAATATGATATCCATTTCTAGAAAGCTAATATATTTGATAAATCCTCATATATTAATGAGTAAATTACAAGTTTTGTCGTTTATGTATGTCCAAAATTGCAGGCGCTGTCCTTTGTCTTTAAAATTGATGAGTTTTGTCCTTAATGTTTGCAAATTTTGTACGTTATGTCCTTTAGGCCAAACCCAGTTAAATTTTTTTGTTAATAAATGGAAACAAAATATAATTATTATATGTTATATACATAAGCACACACACTCTCTCTCCTCAATTAACATAACAGCATAGTTTCAGTCATCATCTCCCCCAAATATGAACCCTAATTTGCGCATCTTGTTTCACATCAAATTCAAGTTATATGATCACAATTAACGAATAAAACCTTAGGGCTTTTGAATGGAAAATGAAAATGAGTAGGATGGTGGCTTTCTTACCTCCGGAGAATCACTGGCATAAGAAACCCACTTGCATCTTAATGACACCGACACAAAAAATGCTAAGAAAAAAGGGAAAGAGGCTGAGTTTTAAGTCATGACCTCCGGAGAGAATGTTAGAATGATAGGAACAACGACTTCACTATATATCATTCAGGTCACTCGTGGGTGACTTTACCAAAATCAAAACCAACACACCAACAATAAAATCCACCAATTCCACTAACCATCTTCATTGAAATCAAAACCAACATTTATGAGCATCGTCGGCACGTTGCAGGTGTGGTGTGGTTGTGATGCGGTGGTGTTGCTGTGTGGTTGTGGTGCTGGTGTGGTTGTTGTGTGATGGTGGTGCTCGTGTGGGTGTGGGGTGGTGCAGAGGTGGTGTGTGGCGGCGGCAGGTGGTGGTAGTACCAGCGGCGACAGGTGGTCGTGAGGGTGAGAGTTGGCCCTAAACAGAGAAGGGCCAAGCTTGATTTTAGGTTATGGTTGTTGATTTTGGGTTGTGGGTGTTGATGATTTTGGGTGTTTTTTTATGGTGACAGAGGTGGTTGTGGTGGTAGGAAGTAGGAGGTCATGGTGGTAGATGGTGGTGGCAGGTGGTGTTTCTAGAGAGAGAATGATATAGAGAGAGAGAGGTGAGGGAGATAAGCTTAGCATCGATGATTGTGTAGGTTTGTAAAAGATAAGCTTTTTATAAATATATATTTAATATTTTTATTGAAAGGTTAAAAAGACAAATTTGCCCTTATGTGGGGTGTATGTGACCAGTTTTAACCAAAAAAATTAACTGGGTTTGGCCTAAAGGACATAACGTGCAAGATTTGCAAACATTAAGGACAAAACTCATCAATTTTAAAGACAAAGGACAGCGACTGCAATTTTGGACATACATAAAGGACAAAACTTGTAATTTACTCTATATTAATTAAGCACATTGGTCGTTGATTATCTAATAATGTATTTAGCATAAAAAGATATATAATTACAAAGTTAGAAAATTATTATTTATTAGAATGTTAATAAATTATTGTTTGATTTAAATTTTTTTTAAACGAAATCTTCAAAAGATTAAAAAACTGAAATTAATTTATGGCGAAATTGAAATATAGAAAAATACTAATAAAAATGGATTAGAATGACAGGAAATAGAATAACATTCGTAACAACTATAATTGATAATTTATAAATTTAGATTTGAATTGATACGAATGGAATAAGAACAATAAACAACTAAAAATACATAAAAAATAGTTTACGGCATTACCATTAAATAAGTATATACAATATTTTTGTTACTCATTATGTAATTATATTTTTATCTAAGGAAATTAGGAGTGAGAAATAGTAATTGTCTTATCCAATAGAATTAGGAGTGAGAAAAAAGATTTTTTTTTAAAACACCCATTTTAGTAAATACTTTTTCAATCACTCATTTTGGTAAATAAAATTTCCATCAACACCTATTTGGGCAAAAACTCAGAGAACACCTACCCAATAAAATATTATTATTTTTTAAAAAACATGTATCATTAACGAAAGATAAAAATGCCCGGATAGTCCCTGTGGTTTCCCCTTTTTTCACCTATAGTCCCCAACTTTCTAAAATTACCTGAATAGTCCCAAAGTTTTCATTTTTTGTTCCCGAATAGTCCCTGGGTCTAACTTCAGTTTGTTTTCTCTGTTAAGAGGGTGTGAAATGACAAAAATACCCTTTCCTTAAAATGCCAAACCATAGGGACTATCCGGACATCTTCTTCATTTTTATTTATAAAACCCCAACCACCACACTTCATCTTCAACCTCCACCCACCATCACCCTCCTCCATCACCGCCACAGGGCAAAACATTTAACCAAAGTTGTGTGAAATTTTCAACAACCAAGATGATGAGTACAGCAGGTGAAGGTGTAAGGAATCATAGTGGAAGGTATCCCTTCACAGCCACTCAATGGCAAGAACTTGAACATCAAGCACTTGTTTACAAATACATGATCTCTGGTATGCCTATACCCCTGATCTGCTTTTCACCATCAAAACTAGTCTAGATTCTTCTACAAAGCTCCTCCTTCACCACCAACCACCTCATCCCTCCTCAAGTAATTCATTCTCTTACCTTCCTTTATTCTTTCACCAAAAGATCAAAACCTTTTCAACATGTTAACCTTCTACCGTTTGTTAATTGAGTGCTTCTTGATGTCAAGAATCAAACTTTTTTCCATTTTAACAACCAGTTGGTCCGACCTGGTTAGAGTTAAGCTTCAGATGACCTAGCAAGAACCTGCAAGATCACAAGGAAACAAACACACCGTTAGCCTCGTCACAGGGAGGGGGGCCTCTCTGTGACCAAGCTCGGGCGTGAGAATAAGTATTTGTGAGGAGAGAATAGGTCAGGGAGAGAGAGAGAGGAGAGTTTAGAGAGAGAAAGTAGCGATTACCCTTTGTGGGAGTCTTGACGGGGTATTTATAGTCTTTGGGTATGCTGACGTGGCGAGTTAGTTAGGGTCGGACCAGTCACTGTCAGGGCGGTTATAGCTGTGGGTCCTAGTTAGTTAAGGCGTACCAACGTGTTCAGTTGTTCCGTCTACAGCATGAGGTGCGATCCGACCTTTAGGTGCTATAGTTCGGTTCTATGTTTACTGATGATTCGGTCCGACCAAGGACGTATCCTCATCAAGTCCCCCTAGTTCGTAGCGCTTCCTATGTAAAAGCTTCGAACTATAACGGCGTAACTTTTGGCGGGCTGACACCCTGATTTGTCGTTTGTTGGTTTTTTTTTTAATTTTAAAATTTCGCTGGTGACTTTTGCTGGGAAACTGACGGTCGTTTTATCTTCCCCTCTGACGTGACGTTTGATATGCGTCAGTTATTGTGACGTGTCATTCTTTGATTGGTTACTTTTGAGGCGGTGTATTATCCCTATAAAGGGGAGTGAAAAGTACTTTTTGTTTTCACTTTTCTACTTCATCTTCTTCTTCATTTCCTCTGAGGCGAAACGACTCATCAAGTAGGTTAGTACCTTCCTTATACAATGGCGAATAAAAGCAACTTGTCCGGTTGCTTTAATATTCTGAAAAGAAATGGCTTCCTTCACTCTAACTTTCTCTTGTATTCTTCAGGATCAGCAGCTGGCTCTAGCAACTTCAGACTCTCTTTCTCTAACAGACTCCCCCTCAACTTGTGCTGGGATCGTAGTCTGGCTTTCACAGGTTCAGGTATCGTAACCTGAAACACCTACATATTCTCTACCCAAAACATAAGTTTCATAAAAGATAAGATATAACAAATTTAGAAACTTTGCTAATCACTTGAAGATACAACCCTGAATACATCATTTTCAAGTATCAAACAAAATGATTTATCACGTCAATTTCTGATGAACCACTTGAATATATATCATTTTCATTTCACACATCTTCAAATCAACTTTCCCAAACCTGTTCGTCATGTTCATCACTTGGAATTTTGAAAATCAGCTTTTCAACATCAGTTGTCTAAAATCTTTTTGAATTTTCAAAAATTTATGCTAAAACACACCGAAACTCTTTTTGGATTTTTGAAATAACTGAAATGAAATGCAGTAATGAAATATTTACAAACAATATTTTTGTGAGTTTGTGTAAGAGGATCATATCAGTTTATGAGACAAATCACCAACACTGTTAAGCTTTATACATTTTAAGTTCTAAACGATTCACTTAGATTGTCAGTATACTGATCCACTTAAATTTTCACACAAAGTTCAACTGTTTCGAGATACAAGATTAATGTCTTAAGCACTTAAACTTATTCGCGTATCCCACATCAGAATATACTCCCGTATCCAGATCCCAATATTCAGTCTTATAGGTGAGTATACCTAGATGATATCTGTAAGGGGTTAAATTGCGAAACCGTGAGAGCTCAGGTCAGAACTTCCGTTCAGCAGAGATATGACGGCTCGACTTTTGGTGGGTCCCCTTTAGAGGATCTTTTTTACAACAGCATTAATTAGCAATTTTATTGTCTATTTTTGCTGAGGGTGGCGCTATATTTCAAGCAAGCAGAAAGTATTCTCCGGGGACTAGGCCATTGCTTCCGCAAAATCAGAAGTCCCGGGATAATACCCCAGATATCACTAAGCATAAAGACCTAGTATCTCAGAAAGAGGGGTCCTTCAAACAAGATTTCGGGGGTTACCCATATATCCGAGAGATGTTACCCACGATATAAGCAAGTTTGAATTTAGGTTTATATCTCGTCACAATTTACTAAATGTGCAAAAACCTACTGGCATATCATCAGTGAGACCGTTTATCACATATGACTTTCCAATTCTTTAGCATGCTGTGATAGTCCACTGATGTACTATCATTTCCTCTTTTATACACCAAAACTCATTTTTCATTTTTTACTGTTTTTGTCTTTTTCAAATTTTCTAATGTTTTTGAATTTTCTGAAATTTTACTCCCCCTAAAATGCAAACACATTTTAGGAAATTTGAAAACAATCTATACAATAAAGTGACAACTGATATCGAATCACTTCAGATCGCCATCCACTTGGCATAAACAATCAGAACTCCCCCTCACAACAAACTATTTTTCCATTGTGATTTCAAAACACTTAAGTTTGTTTTAATCAAATGGTTTTTCCGGAAAATAAGTTTTGTTGATTTTAATAAACCATTTGTAGGTTAGGGGTTCATCACATTTTTTCCAAAATACCACTTGTAAGTATAGTCCAATCAAGTTCAACTTAATGACCTTGATTAACCACTTGAAAATGAAAACCTTCTTCAACCACTTGCAGGTTCACTCACCAACCATAATCACTTGTAAATCAAAATATAACAATTTAAATATACCACCTGTACTTTACCAACTGTACCACTTGTAGGATCATATGCTAAGAAAGATGCCGATTCCTGCTCCACTCTTACCAACCTGGGAGCTCCGGCAAGTCAGAATTTTTAGTTTGGAAAAACTTTCCCCCAAGCCTGACCATCCTTGGGAGATTCTGGAACACACCTGTCCCACCAACATTTTGATTTATAAAAATCTTTTGCAGTTTTAACCTTCACATCAACCATCTTCCCAAAAATATGCTTGACTTTTCCATTGAAAGCCTTCTCAACATCAAATTCTCCCTTATCACCGAATAATTGATTTGAGATCTCTACCTTTCCCACTTTTTTCATCAAATTTTCCTTTGACAATAGAGGAAAATCCTCATCGTTCACCTCTGGAACGGAATTAACAACCTTTTTCTCAACTGATGACTCCTCTGATTTTATGGAATCAGATTCATTGTCAGAACTACTTTCAGATTTTACAACCCATTTTTGTTTACTCAAATCGACTTGTCTTTTGTAAAAACGTTTTGAAGTTTCACCAACTTCCAAAATCGATTTATCAACACATTTCTTTTTCATATCAGAGTTAGAAGACACTCCCTGTTTTGAATAAATGGACTCTTGGCAGTTCCAAGCAATGTGTCCAACTTTTTGACACTTGAAACAGGTTCTTCTATCAACTCTCGAAGCAAACTTCCTCACATTCTTCTTTACTTCAGCAAGAAACTCTTGATTCGACTGCTTCCAGAACGGTTTCTTCTGTTCATCCTCTGAACTTCCTCCTGAAACAAATTTTGTTTTTGGTTTATAAGTTTTCTGATTTTTATAATTTTCTGAAGAATTGAAACCAAGACCTTTCTTTTTAAGATTACCATTATGGTTTGGTTTCTTTCGATAACCAGAACCATAACTGTAACCCTTTTTCTTGTTCAATCTCTGTTGAACTCTTGAAGTGTACTTTTTAGGTTTTTCATCAAGATTTAAATCTTTTATTTCAGTTTTGACACTTCTTATTGGAAATTCCTCATCAGAATATAATTTGTCTGAATCATACAAAGTATAAGCCACTTTGATTGATCCGTCATTCAAATTAGATTTTGATAACAGGAATTCTTTATTGTAAACCCTTTTAACCGGTGAGCTCGGACTCTTTTCTGACGAACTCGAACTTTCAGACTTAGACTCCGGTTTTGACTCCTCATCCATATCCAACACCTGATCGACAACTTTATTTAATAACTCAGACTCATGATCAGTGTCAGATGCTGTGAATGTAACATCAATATTGTCTGGTAATTCATCAATGATTTCAGACGTTAACTTGATGTTGACTGCCTTTTTTAGACGCTCCTCGTTAGGATTCCTTGGAGAATAAGTTTCATGGATCGGGGGATCGACATCTGTTATACTTGACACTTGGTTTCTTACCAGTATCAATATCTTCAATCTTTTTATCCATGAATGCTTCCAGACCTGCAACAGTAGGATAAACACGATCAATCAAATAATCACAAGTAGTATAACTCAACAGTAATCGTTTAATCCTTTCACTTTCGATCTTTTCAAGCTCCAACTCCTTCTTCAGATTAGCACACAGTCTTCGATGTAATCATTTATGACGCTCTGCTTTGTCATTAATGTTGCGCTCATTTTTTCCATCGCTTTTTCAATTTCTGTATTTGTCTTTTTCAGATGATCAACTGTGTTGTTGAGCACATCATATGACTCCTTCACATACTTCACATCGGACAGTAAATCTTCTTTAATCTTCTCTAAATCAGCAATCTTCTTATCTTTTTCTTCACAAGCTTTGCAAGATTCTGAACACTTCAAACATGGTTTTTCAACTTCAACCACTTTTTCAATTATCTTTTCAACCTCGACGAATTTCTCTACTTCGACCAATTTTTCAACTTCTACAACCTTTTCTACTTCAACTTCTGCTTTCTCAGTTTCTACTTTTGCTTCCAACTCATGTTCTTCAATTTTCTTAATAAACTGTGCCAGATTCATATTCTCAGATTTCCTCATGTTTCACTATCATCAAATAAGTTCCCCATTTCTGCTGTGGTAACGCATCAGCAAGTTTATCAACCCATTCATCATCATCTTTCTTAATTTTCAATCTTTCCATTTCCACGACTAAATGACAATATCTATCAATGGTCATCTTTGTTGTTTCATGGTCAAAAGCTACAAACATGTCAAATGACTTCTTCAACAACTCCTTTTCCATGTTTCAAAGTCAAAGCTTCACAAACACAAACTTTCTTGTTTTAAAAATACTGGTCTTCAAACAAGCTGGATCACTTCGTAAAATACATGCACAACTGAATGGTGGCCGACACTTAAACTAGACTGACATTCTTTCACGTGATATCCAACAATTTCAAATCACATAATACTTTGATTGGGCCGCAAGAATCAAAGTCACATGGGCTTTCACATTGAATGTATCAAATGACTGACAAAATTGATAAGATTGGTATAGTGGGCTGACACCTATGCATGGGCCGACAACAAATAGTATCGAGATGATATGATTGGGCCGCAAATATTGAGTGGAGCGATTACATTATCTATTGATTAATGATCCGACACTTTTGATTGGGCCTCAAAACTTTAAGTCACATGCAACAATTAAATTCAGCTGATTTCTATTGGACCTTCGTTTTTAGACGATTACCCACGCGATAAAAAGAATTCTCGATAAGAACCATACACATTCACATGCTCTCTTTTTCAATTACCAATGACCTTTATCTATTCACATGCTATGAGCTGACACCTTTTTAATTGTTCAACACAATTGTGCCGTTCAATGTTAATCACGTGAACTGAACCTACTTCATACCACTCGATGCACTTTCAAACGGTTCACACTTCACAATGCACTTTCAAGCTCGTTCAAACGATGTTTTTCAAATGGAATGTCATTTTCAAACGGACTATGCCAGTTTCAAACGGGATAGGTCAATTTCAAACGGAATAGGCTAGTTTCAAACGAGAAAACCTATGACGTCATCATTTTTCGAATACTTTCAAACGGAATGATGAAAATGTCAAGTTTTAGATCGATTTTAAAGCAGAAATTTTCCAGGATTTGTTAAAACATGATTGCGAGTATAATGTGAAATTTTGAGCCGATTTTAACCGTGAAAAATTTTAATTTTGTGAAAGAAGGTGTAGAAATCAGATTTTCAAGCTGAATATGGCAAGAACTCTTCCTCCTGAGCTCTGATACCACTTGTAGGAACGTGTCTCGACCTGAATGAGTCGTTCGGAAGAGCTCAAATCCGTTTCAGAGGCGGAAACAGAGAAACGGATGTGAAAACAGCTTGAAATACACTTTAAACCTCTTGTATATTGAATTAACAATGTTTACAATCAGAGGATAAACCGGCAGCACCTCGGTATCACTTGGCCCTTTTGTTACAAATGACAAGAACACAAGCCTATTTATAGGCCACCTACTACCGTTTGAAACTAACATGACATCTTCAAACAGTCATTTCAAACGGACGTAACCTCTCAAACGGAAATCTTCAAACGGACATGCAAGTTGACTTTCAAACGGACACTTCTAATTTGTCTTCATGTGTCCATATTATAATGATGATGTCACTTGTGATGTCATCTCTATGATGTCACTTGTGATGTCATCTCTATGATGTCATGCTTCAGATCCGCAACGCAACCCAGACTCGATATAAGACGAAGTCGAAAGATGTATGCACCAACACCTATTTATCCTTTCCCTCGGGGAAGATAGGGATTTATACTCGTTTGTTCGATTACTGTAACTATCGTCTCCCTCTGACGAAGTTTTTGATCGACGTTCTGCTATTTCACGAGGTTCATCTTTCTCAAATGAATCCCTTTGGCCTTGCCAAGTGGTTTGGGCTCCGATCCGGATTTGGATTTGTTCCGGGCTTTTTACAAGTTAAATCGGTCCGGTAGTTGGTATACCTTCGAAGTTAGGGACAAGAATTCTTGTTGTTACTCGTGATCACCACCAGTATAAAGGACTGGAAAGACCGTTTCTTCTGGGTTGATGACCGATGCATTCCGGCCGAAATGTCATGGAGATTAAAAAGGTCGCGCCTCCCACCCCCTCTTCCTGAAGACTTTGAATTCAACAGAGATTTATATGTGACTCTGATCAAAGAAGCCGGGCGCGTACAAAAGTTTCCGGAGCACATCCGTGTTATGGGATGGATCAGCACGATTTGGGCCCAACCGGAGTGGTATCCTACCCGTAAGTGGAATGGAAAGGGTTAGTCATGTCTTTATCTTGATACGGTGTTTCTCGCATCGCTTGTTTAATTATATTTTTATTATTATACATTATATATATATATATATATATATATATATATATACCGCATGCCTTTTATTATGCCGGACTATGGATATTATTTGTTGTTTGCTTTTATGCAGCTATGGGTTTGAGAGAAGCTTTAAGGCTGAAGTCCTTCGATTCCAAGGAGCTCGATGTCCGGGCCACTAGGACTCTGAAGGGTGACCCTTCGTACCTAGGAATTGTACAGGAGAATCTTTATTCGGTACGGGAACCGGTAGCTCCGGCTGACCAAGGCGGTTCGGCTGGCCAGGGAGGTTCGGGTGGTCAGGGAGGCTCGGGTCCAGCTCCTGCGGCGCAAGTGTTGAATATTTCTTCGGTTCAGGCAGCGGTGGTAGTTAGTGGTGATAAAGGCAAAAAGACCAGCTCAAGCGGAGCGAAAGGGTCTGGTTCCAAGTTTATTATTGAAAAGAAGACGGACTACTTCTTCAAAGTCTGATCCGAAACCCAAACAAGTGAAGAAAAAGAAGATGGATTTCAAAACCATTACTTTGGATGATGAGGAGGATGACCAAGCCACCGAGTTTTCTGTTGCTGAAGGTTTATTGGCAAATCTTGATGCCCATCTTCATGGTGGTCGCACCCCTAGGGATCGCCCGGTCAATATTCCAACAAGCCCATTATCTTTCGGCGGGGCTACTACCAAGGTTATCGAGGATATTCATATGCCCGATCCCCTGTCCTTCAAGAAAATTGAACCTTCTCCTTCGGGTAAGCCTACGACGGGGGTTGCTTCTAACGTCTCAAGGCCAAGCCCCCAACCAGCTGATGGTGGGGATAGTGCCTCTTCTTCCCCTTTATGGTACGAAACTGAAGCTGTTTTCTTGTGCCGGGAGCTAGGTTCGGGTGATGCTGCGGATATGGATTCAGCTCGTGCTTTGGAGAAGTATGTGCCCGAATGGTCGTTGGCGAACAAAGACAGGATTGTGGATGCCTTATCAGCAAAGATGGCATTGTTTCATCTTGGGACTCCGGCCGAACATGCACATTACCGGAAAATGAGCGGCCCGGAGCTTGGAAACGCCCTGATGCTAAATCAAGCTCAATCGAACTCTTTGGTGGTGGAGACTTATAAACGTTGGGTCGAGTCGGAGTCGAATTGCCGTAAGTTTGAGCGCGAGATTGCTAATTTGAAGAATGAAGACAATGTTCAGTCGAAGACCAAGCAGGAATTACAATCTCTCCGATCCCAAGTGGATCGCCTAAAAGAGCAGGTCTCGGAAGCAAAAGAGGTCAACAAGTCTTCCCAGGCTTCAGCTGCGGCTGCTTACGAAGCCCGAGATAAAGCTCTGCAAGACCTGGAGGCTCTTAAGTTGAAGTTCGGTGATCTGGAGAAGAAATCGTCTGATGCAGAGAAGAGGCACAAAGCCGAGCTAAAAGAAATGCAGTCGTCCTATGACCTGCTTCTGGCCGACCATCACCGCCTGATCAGTGGTACGTCCGTACCTTACCCTTTATTGTTTTCTTTTTTCAACTTACTGAATCTTATTTCTATTTAGATAAGGACGAACTTGAGAGGGCTCGCGATAGGGCAATCGAGTCGCACAAGGCGACGATCGACGAGACAAAGGGCATGCTGACTCGTTGTGATGGTGAAATGGTTGAGTTATGCGCCCTAGTGTCGGAGCTCATGCTTACCAAGCAATGGTTCTTGACAGACGGGATTGCTTGGGTGGTTAAGTTAGTTCATCAAAGCCCTGAGCTGGAGAAGGTGGTTGCTGACTTAGTGAATAGTGTTAACGTGGTTGGAGTGAACGAAGGAATCAAGTAGGGTTTTCAGGCGGCCAAGGGTTCGGCTCACTCGTTCGAAGAAGTCTCTGGTTATGATGAAGGAGCCCAGGACGCACTAAACGCTGCGATAAAGGCTTTCGATGATTTCCACATCTCCGTTCTTGGGAAGGTTGCGGATTTGGTAGACAAACCCTTATCTGTTATCAAGCAAAGGAGCGAACTTCCCATCGTGAAGGAGGATTTTGAACTTTAACTTGATATTTATTTATTGTCATCGTACAATGATATGTTTACCTTACAATTTTAACTTTCTTTAGCTGTAAATCTTGGTGTTTGAACTTGTTAGCCACGTAGAACTTATTTTTCTAGTTCTATATGAAGTAACATTTTGATAAGATATTCATGCTTGGCTGCTTTTAGTTTGCGTCCAAACTTTATGCTGTTTGCTCAAGTCATGGCTCGGTCATCTAGGTGGCCGGATCATAGCAAGAAATTCTTTGATTTCTTTTGCTTAATGGATTGTTTATAGTCGGACCGCATTAGATACGGCCCTTATGCTTAATAGATTTTGCTGTTTTTTGGAACTATTTAAGCCTTCTCGATCGGCGCGAGGCATGGGTCGAGGCCCGTTTGTGCACATTTTTGATATTGTTCGAACTTACACATATGCTATGTTTTATACTTGTAAAATACGGATCGCTTTATTTATTGATTTATCTAATCATAGCTCCGGGGATAACCCTCCCGGTTACAAGGAAAGTGAAAATTTGTTCGGGGTATTACCCTCCCGATTTGTACATGGAAATTGAAAATAAAAAATTAGGAAATAGCGATCTTCCTTAGCCGTAGCAGGCTGTTCACATGAAACACTTCTTCAGATGCACCCCGTTCCATGTCCTGGGTACGGGGGTTCCATCGATTTTTTCCAATACGTACGAGCTTTTTCGCTAGCCTCTTTGACTCGGTACGGTCCTTCCCACTTTGGGGTTAGCTTCCCAGGGGCTTCGACGCGGCTCGCATCGTTGCTTCGGAGCACAAAGTCTCCGACCTTGAATTTGTAGAGCTTAGCACGGGCGTTGTAGTATTTTTCGATCTTCTTTTATACCGTGCCTCTTTTATGGCCGCAATGTTCCGACGTTCTTCTAGCAGATCAAGACTGGATCGGAGCTCCCGCTCGTTTTCTTCCCAGTTCTTACACCTTTGATTCGGGAGTCCGGTTTCTGCGGGAATCACGGCCTCAGTGCCATATGTAAGACTGAACGGTGTTTCCCCGTTACTAGTCTTGTGTAATGTTCGATGAGCCCATAGAACGTTCGGTAATTCGTCCGCCCAACCTTTGCCTTCGTAACCAAGTCTTCTCTTTATCCCATCGACAATTCGTCGGTTTATCTGTTCGACCTGCCCGTTCCCTTGGGGGTGGGCAACCGAGGAAAAGACTTGGTTTATCTTCAGGTTTTAACACCAGCGCTTGAACGGGTTTTCCGCAAATTGCTTTGCATTGTCGCTTACAATGTAGAGTGGAAGACCGAATCGGCATACGATTTGTTCCCAAAAGAATCTCGTTACATTGTAACTGGAGATGACTGTGAATGGTCGAGCTTCCACCCATTTGGTGAAATAATCCACCGCGACTAGCAAGTACTGGGGGCTTCCGCTTGATCGTGGAAAGGGGCCGACTATGTCGACGCCCCACTTTTGGAAAGGCCATGCGGCGGTTACCGGGATCATCTCATTCTTTGCTCGGAGGCTTACTGGCGCGTGCTTTTGGCATTCTTCACATTGCTGGAGTTCATTAACCGCACTCTCGTGCATCCCAGGCCAATAATATCCCGCATTTTTCACCTTTGTTATGATCATCTTTGGCCCGGCGTGAATACCGCAGATGCCGTAGTGTATTTCTCTAATGATATAGCTGGCCTGCTCCGGGTCGAGACATTTTAACAGAGGTCCGAGGAAAGTTTTTCGGTATAAACCTCCTTCCTGCATTTGGTATTAAAGGGAGTTGACTTGGATCTTTCTTGCCTCTGCTTTATCGACCGGCAGGACATCGTGCACCAAGTAGTTGATTATGGGTGTCATCCACGTTTTTGATGGAGCTTCAACTTGCATAATGTGAGGAGTGGCGATTGAAGGCGCGGTTAACACCTCTACCCTCACCTCCTTGGCCAGGTGACTGAATGATACGGATGCCAACTTGCTCGACGCGTCAGCCTTTTTGTTTTTACTACGGGGAATGTGTTCAACTTTACACGACTCGAACAATGCCATGACTTGCTTTACCTGTTCAAGATATTCGATCATGTTGACTTCCCTTGCTTCATATTCTCCGTTCACCTGATTCGCTACAAGCAATGAATCTACATGGGCCACGACATTTCTTGCTCCGACTTTCACTGCCAGACGTAGACCGGCTAATAGGGCCTCGTATTCGGCTTCATTATTAGAACTCTTAAATTCTAGTCGGAGAGCATACGTCGTATCCGTACCATCTGGATCGGTGAGAATTAGGCCTGCTCCTGCCCCTTCGGCGCTCGAAGCCCCGTCTGTATACAAAGACCAGGGTTTGTCTGAAGCTTTCTCTGTTTCTTTCATTTCTTTATCCTCCGCATCTCTACTAGAAAATCAGCTATCACCTGTCCTTTTAACGGGCCTTTAGTTCTGAAAGTGATGTTGAATGCGCTCAGCTCGATCGCCCATTTTGCCATGCGTCCTGAAACTTCGGGTCGTCGGAGAACATGTTGGATTCTTTGATCCGTTCGTACCTCAATCGGATGGGCTTGAAAGTACCGACGAAGTCTTCTCGAAGCATGGACTAGTGCCAGAGCTAACTTTTCCAAGTTTGAGTATCTTGTTTCATAATCTTTTAGTGTTCGGATTATGTAGTAGACGGGGATTTGCGCTCCGGTTCGGTGGGCGACTAGTACTGCACTGATAGCACCAAACGATGCGGCCAAGTAGACCATCAGTACCTCGTCTTTTTCCGGTACGGTGAGAGTCGGCAAGGTGCCGAGATAAGCTTTTAGCTCTTCAAAGGCTCGTGCGGCTTCTTCAGTCCATTTAAACTCCGATCTGAAACTTTTTCTGAGCACGTCCATGAATGGAAGAGATCTGTCTGCCGTTTTTAACAAAAATCGATGGAGGGCAGCCAATCGCCCATTTAAGGACTGGATCTCTTAAACCGACGTTGGAGGCTTCATGGTAAGAACAACATCGACCTTGTCTGGGTTGGCTCGCAGACCTTTTGATCCGACCATGACTCCCAAAAACTTTCCTTCTTCTACCCCGAACGTGCACTTTTTTGGGTTTAACTTCATGTTGATGCTTCGGAGTCGGGTGAATGTTTCGAGTATGTCTTTCAACATGGCGGCTTCATCGTGGCTTTTGATTACGATATCATCAACATATACCTCCACATTTCGCTCGATCTGGTCTTTGAAGGCTTTGCTCATTAGACGCTGGTACGTAGTACCGGCGTTTTTCAAACCGAAAGGCATCTTGGTGAAACAGTAAACACCTTCGTTGGTGACAAAGGCTGTCTTGTCCTCATCTTCGACCGCCATTTGTATCTGGTGGTATCCCTTGTACGCATCTAGAAAACATTTCAGCCTGAACGTGGCAACGGAGTCAATCTTCTCATCGATCTCCGGTAATGGAAAGTAATCTTTCGGGCACGCATCATTTAGATCGGTGAAGTCGATACACATTCTCCATGAGTTGTCCTTTTTTCGTACCATAACCGGATTCGACACCCAGGTTTGGTACCGGACTTCTCGAATAATTCCGGCATCTAGGAGGCTCTTTACGTCTTTTGCAATAGCCTTGGCTCGATCCGGTGCCATATGCATTTTTCTTTGTGCTATTGGCTTGATTGATTCTTTTACATTCAGGTGGTGCTGTGCCATAGACCTGGGGACCCCTTGCATATCGGAGTGCTTCCATGCAAAAACATCAATTGAGTTACTCAGTAATTCCCATAGGAGCTTCTTCGTTCGTTTTGGGAGCTGAGCACCGATAGCCACTTGCTGTTCGGGGAAGTCCGGATTAATCGCCCAGAGTTCTGTAGGCACTTCAGAATTTTTGGAGCTTGTTTCTGCCGCGTGTCTTACCTCGGCTACGAATGAATTTGATTCTGAAAGGATAGTGGCAACCCTTGCTTCGGTGGGGAATTTAATGGCACCGTGTATCGTCGAGCTAATCCCTCCAAGAGCTCGTAACCCGGGTCGTCCGAGTATTATGTTATGCGACGAATGAGTACCAACAACCAGAAAGGTTAGTTGAACAGTTCTGCTCTTGTCACCATCCTTGAATGTGGTCGGAAGGGTAATCTGTCCTATCGGACGAACCACTTCTCCCGAGAAACTTATTAGAGGGGTGGATACTTCAATCAATCTCTTCTTCGTTTGGGGGTTTAGCTGCTGAAAACACTATAAGTACATTATCTCAAAGGCGTTTCCTCCGTCTATGTAGATTCGCCGGACCAAGTGTCCTGCGACCACGGCCGATATCATGATTGGTCCGTCTTGTGCATCTTCCGGATCAATCAGAGGAAAGTACGTTGGTTGGTGCATCCAAGCTGCCATGTGTTGGTTTGACCGTTTTACCCCTCTTGGTTCGGCAGACCGGATTATATTGATTCCGGGCTCGGTGTTCGGATTATCAATCGCTGCTGCGGATTTCTTCCCATCTTTTACTTCTTTCACGAGATGAGAGAGTTTTCCGGATCGGACAGCCTTCTCGATCTCTTGTTTCAAAGCCCAACATTCATCGGTTGTGTGCCCTTTATCCCGGTGATATTCGCAATACTTTTTGGAGTGCTTATCCGAGGTAGGCCGCTGCTTCGACGGTGTAGGAAACCGGGTGGTTTCCGTACTAAGGATCTCACTTGGGGATTTTGTTAGCTCGGAGAAAGTGTTGAAGCGTACGTTTCCAGTTCGGAAGCTACTTCGATCTGACTTTTGGTACAGGCCACGACTTCTATTCCAGTTGTTGCCTCTATCTTTTGGAGGTGACGCGTTCCGTCTCCACGATGTGGTTCGAGCTTTAGCATTCCTTACTGTTGTTTCGTTTGGTTGACCACATGCACTCTTCCCTCGGACAAAGGCTCGAGCTCGTTCCATAACTATCTCCATGGTTTTTGGAAGATCTTCGTGGAGCTTCTCTACGAGCTGATTGTTCCGGACTCCATGACAAAATCCTGAAACTCGGAGCTGGTTAACTGCTCCACTTATCTGCATGCTCTCACGATTGAAGCGATCGATAAAGTCTTCTACAGATTCTCCGTCGCGGCGTTTTATGTGGTGAACCTCGGTAATATCCTTCTTGCAGCGTCGCTGCTGGCAGAAGTTTTGCAAAAATATACGCCGGAAATCTTCAAAGTGATCAATTGGTCCTTCTGGCAACCCATCGAACCAAACTCTTGCCGATCCGGTGAGAGTTTGAGCGAACATGTGACACCAAGCCGGCAAGGGCCATTGTTCGACCTTAGCCGCTCCGGCGAATGCGAACATGACGTCGTCCGGGTCGGACGTGCCATCATAGAATTTCAATGTGGGGAGCATCTTTAACTTGGCCGGGAGTGGGGCATTAACAATCCGTAACGTGAACTTTGACTGAGAAGTCATAGACGTGGGATGATACGGCATGATCAACTCCTGATCCTGAGGGTTTAGACCCATAGATCCCTGGCGAAACTGGTCGTTGAGACCGTTATTCATCGGAGCACTCGTAAACGAGGAAAATTGTGCAACACATGTTATGGGAGTGGAGATTATAGGACTTACCATAGATCCAGAGGTGAAAGCTCCAACGGAGACGGGATTAGCCCCTGGATAAACACTGCTGAACAAGTTCGTGCGGAGGCTCTGTAACATTTATTCTCGCTGCTGCTGCTGTTGTAGTTGCCGTAGTAAATCAGCGTTCTGCAGGAGGAAAGCGTTGTCGAAAGTACTCAATGGTGTAGCGACTGGAGCGGTAACCGAAAGCGTGGTGACAGAACTCACGATCACGGAAATTGCAGCTGGAGGTGCCGACGCTGATCCTATCGAAGCCGCTGCGGCGGAAACTGCTGTTGAGGCAGCTGTGGATGCAGCGTTTCCTTCCCAGATGTCGTTGTAAGACGGGAAAGTGTTTGTTGGAGCAGCTGTTGTGGATTCCATAACTTAGAATAAACAGAATTTGCAAAGTGAATTAAGTGAATTCGAGGGGATAGCGCCACTGAAGACTCAAAACCAGTTGGTCCGACCTGGTCAGAGTTAAGCTTCAGATGACCTAGCAAGAACCTGCAAGATCACAAGGAAACAAACACACCGTTAGCCTCGTCACAGGGAGGGGGGCCTCTCTGTGACCAAGCTCGGGCGTAAGAATAAGTATTTGTGAGGAGAGAATAGGTCAGGGAGAGAGAGGAGAGTTTAGAGAGAGAAAGTAGCGATTACCCTTTATGGGAGTCTTGGCGGGGTATTTATAGTCTTTGGGTATGCTGACATGGCGAGTTAGTTAGGGTCGGACCAGTCACTGTCAGGGCGGTTATAGCTGTGGGTCCTAGTTAGTTAAGGCGTACCAACGTGTTCAGTTGTTCCGTCTACAGCATGAGGTGCGATCCGACCTTTAGGTGCTATAGTTCGGTTCTATGTTTACTGATGATTCGGTCCGACCAAGGACGTATCCTCATCACTTACCTTCCTTTATTCTTTCACCAAAAGATCAAAACCTTTTCAACATGTTAACCTTCTACCGTTTGTTAATTGAGTGCTTCTTGATGTCAAGAATCAAACTTTTTTCCATTTTAACAACCAGGGCACATCAACAATTTTGCATAAAGATCAAAACTTTTTCCAGCGGAGGAGGGTTAACGACGGCAGCAGCCGCACCGGCACCACCAACACTCTGATGCGCTCTCTCTCTCTCTCTCTATCTATCTCTCCTTGATGCGCTCTCTCTCTCTCTCTATCTCTCCTCGCTCTCCCTCTCTCTCCTGCGTTGCCGTCGTGCGCCACCACCAAGCAATGGTGGTGGCCGGCCGATGAATTAGAGAGGTAAGTGGGTGTTGTGTGGTGGGTTTAAGGTGGTGGAGAGGTTGGGGGTGTTTTGCCTGTAAAAGGATGACCGGCAGCTGGCCGGAGGCACTCCGGTCGCTGGATCAGAAGAACGAGGGGGAGAGGAGAAAAAGGGGGTGTGCGGCTGATGTTATTCTGGTATGGAAGATGAAGGGGGAACGAGAGATGGAGAGTGATTGTGGCGGTGATGGTGGAGGGTGGAGGAGGGTGATGGTGGGTGGAGGTTGAAGATGAAGTGTGGTGGTGGGGTTTTATAAATAAAAATGAAGAAGATGCCCGGATAGTC
>JARYGA010049834.1:0-29202 GCA_030545235.1 Helianthus tuberosus
TTTCCAACCTACATGAATAAACCTTCAGGTTCCAACAATCTCCCCCTAGGTTTATGCATGCAGGTTCTTGACACTTTATCCTTCACCATCATCTTGCACCCGATCCTTAATACCACCGAAACCCTTTGTATGAATATGAATAGATGCTGCAACAGCTTTAGTCCAAGCTTTGGCAATTTCTTCGTATTTCTCAGTAGCTCTAATTTGATGACGAGCCAGCACTTCCAAATCTTCATGAGCAACGTTCAGTAAATCAATCTGATCCACCAAGTAAAAACACACATCATCATCACAAACAATCACTGCCTGCCCTAAGCGCTCATCATAAGACCAAAAATGTAAGGTCTTTAAAGCACCCTTTGGAACCTTTTTCACCAACGGAATCGTCTTCTCTTTATCAGTAACAGGCCAGCGTACAATCTTCAAGCGCTTGTTCGTATATGGATCTCTAATCCCTTTAGCTGGTTTAACAATGGACTCTGCAGTACGCATTGAAGGAAAACCCTTAAGAACCTCCCTCTTCAACCTCTCGAAAAACCTATAACCAACTCCTCCAGGCTTATCATCTACATAAGGTGCTCTAGACAAGTCTGTCAAGTCCACTTTAGTAAATGACTGAAACTGGCCTGGATGTTTGTACCACTCAACAGGTCCAACTTTTCTTTTAATCCACCATCTTTTACGATCATGATCATAACCCCAGCTAACTACACCAGAACGATTTCCAACCTTATCATAGAGAGTTTCACCAACATCCATTAAATGATGAGTTGCATGAGCATCATCATCGTCTGGATTTAGATTCCGATTCTTCATAATTACCAACTCTCTTTTCTTCTTGATTCTTTCAGCCTTCTCTTTGTCTGCAACAGGATCAATGATTCTTCTAAAGTAGTGTTCCATAGCGGCACTTCTTTCAGCATCATCTTTTTCAAAAGCTTTTCTTCTATTTTCAACATCAGTTGGATCAGAAAACTCCTGTCCAAACTTCTTCTCCAACTTCCCACGCAAATCATAAACCATATTAAACAGCAAACTAACATCTCCTTGAAGCTGCTCAATCTGTTGATCTTTCTTCACAATAGTATCTTCAAGTTGAATAATCTTTGCATCTTTATGGATTGAATCTTGCTCAAGTACAACCATTCGTTTCTTCATATCTCTCATACTGATATACTCATCTTCATCACTAGAATCATCATCAAACGGCATTCTAAATGGCTCTTCAGGTCTTTTACCACTTGAGCTGCTAGGCATATCAAGATCAACTCTAGAAGAACCTGCAGCTTCAGTAGCACTAGGTAATGTTGTCTCAACACTGGCATCAACATCAATACTAGTAACCTGAACATCATCAGTAGTAATATCCATATCAGTTCTCTGAGCATCAGCATCAAAATCAAAGATATCTGCAGTAACGGTGGTGGTATCGGTGACATCCTTCTCAAACTCGAAGTCATAAAGACCTTCATCATCTTCATCAGCAACTACGGGTTGATCTTTGCTATGCTCAACATACATTCCGGGCCGAGGATCCCTCCTTTTCCGCTTCAAAGGCATAGAATCAGAATCCTTTGGGTCTTCACTAGGCTTTTCACTTGACACTGAAAGATCAGAAGGAGGATTTCCCATCTTATCAGTTACAGATTTCAATAACAAAGCCAAACTTTCAGCAGTAATCACGGGTGGAACAGCAGAAACGGCAGTATCAACTTCAGCTTCAGGAGGAAGCTCTTTATCTTCATCAGAATCACACATAATTTCAACACCTTCATTGTCAGAGTCTATTGTTAAAATCTCTGTCTCAGGCTGATCTTCAGCATCCATACGAATATCATGTTCTTCAGCAACAATAGCACTTGCAGGTACACTATCCACTGAAACAGATTGTGCTATTTCCGGATTTTCACTAACATCTTCTGTCTCTGCAAACTGACCAAACTTCTCCAATTTAATCAAACCTTCATACTTCTTCTCAGTACCCTTCTTTGCCGTAAGAGCACCAAAACATGATGGACCCATGGGCTTTAACTCCAGCGTGTTACCCGATCTCTTCAATTCAGGATAACGAGCATTTAGAATCATCTGCACAAATCTAGGATACATCAAAAATTTATCCTTTCGTAGCCCAATAGCGTTTCTTTTCATTGCTTCTAGAACATATCGTGAATAGTTGAACGGCTCATTTGTAATCACGCAAATTAATGCAGCCGTCTGTGTTGTGTTTAGTTGATCAATTCCCCCTCGGTTCTCTGTCATGCACAACAGGAACATGTGCAATAATAAACGCCAGTACGGATGAACAAACTTCTTAACCAGGGGAGGAAATCTTCCTTCATAGCTTAGTCGTGGCAAAATAGCTTCAATCGTTCCAGCAGCAAGCTCGATTGGATCCGTTTCCTGATCATTGAACTGCAACACATCCCTGATAACCTGCTCCGTCACAATAATCTTTGTCCCTTCGATTTCAGCAGCTATAGCTCCTTTTCCTTCAATAATTTCCACCTTTGCAGTCTTCCAAAAATCTCGTATAAGACTTTCATACACAACCGGATTGTCTCGAAGAGCGTGAACAATACGGCATGTATTTAGGCCTTTGATCAAAGACGTGAACAGCTGCTTGTGCTTTACAGGTGGAGGTGCCAAATATGCTACTTGATTGTGAGACACGATAAACTTTAAGTCCATTTTTCTGCACGTCACACACAACATATAAGTTTCCATTTACAACAGTGATAAAAATTTAAAAAATAAAACAAACACTGTTACTGTTCACTCGAAACCATGAGTCGCAACCAGGATAACTGAGTCGCAACCAGAAGATTGCGAGTCGCAATCATGAGTCGCAACAAGACAAAATGAGTCGCAACCATGAGTCGCAATCTCGAGGTTTCGAGTCGTAATCATTGGTTTCGAGTCCTGTTGTTCTTGATTGCGACTGGAAACTTCATCGGAAACTTCAAAACTCATCGGAGAATTCATCGGAATCTTCATATCTTCATCGGAATCTTCATAAATTCGCCGGAATCTTCAAACAAAAATTCAAAATTCCTGCAAAATCTTGAATAATGACGTCATATTACCTGTTGATGACCTGATCGGATTGCGAGTCGCAACCGGAATTGAGTCGGAATCTTGATTTCGACCGGAATGTTGAGAGAGAATTCAGAGAAGATTGCGAGTGAATAATGAACTTATGACTCGTAATCACCCTTTTATGTGATCACTATTTCTCATGGGCTCAAGTCTGTTGGGCTTGGGCCTTATAAACTTGGGCTCAATAAAATGGATTTCAGAAATGATTTTAACAAACCCACTTAAAATAAAATCTGATTTTCCAATAATAACCCATTAAACCCATTGAGCATTATTTTGCAAAACAAAACCTAAAACAAAAATAAATAATAAAATATTATTTACAAAAATAAAATCAGGAAATTTGCAAAGATATTCAGGGATCAAATCACAAGGTTTCGGGCATGACTTCACTTATCAACACTGATCTACTAGAGGATGATCTAGACGATTGCCAATATGTTTGTCCACTTAAACTTTAACGCTCAACTTTCAATTTTTCAACTTCGTGAAATGCTTTAGGTAATATTATACTATTATACCCGTGTGTCCCATTCCAAGGCATACCCCCGCGATCAAGGTAAGCACAACGATTCATCGTAGCGGGTGAGTATACTGATGTCATCCTTTAAGATATCCTGACTGTGTCTAGGTCTGCATATAATATGTTTTATCATGTTTTGATTTCTTAACAATGAACACCCAAATAAATACTAATCAAATCCTGGAAATATAAACAGCACACTCTATCATGCAAGTATCTTCCCTACCACATATTTCACAAGTCCAATCCAGATTTCTGAAATCTTAACTGGGAATAGATTGAGAAGAGAACAGAATAGATCTTAAGTAGAGATGGTATAATATACAGATCAAATGAGTTTTTCTCAATTTGATATAGGTTTCTAGGGTTTCTTTTGGGCACTTGAGGGCCTCTTTCGGGTGTATAATTGATCTACAGAGCGACAACGTACAGCTAGGTCAGCATGTATCTGGATGCAGCAGAAGCTGACGTTGCCTAGCACCTCCAGGTCAGCATATATCTGGATGCAGCAGAGGAGGTACACGACTTTTTCAGAGAAGATTTCAGAATCAGATCAAAATTGTGTGTATCGGGACAACATACAGACATTCAAATAGAAATGAGCTAATTCCAAGTGACTTTCTTTCCTGGGGTCATGTACAATTTTAATTCTAAACAGAAGGACAGCCAAGATATCCCTGGATGATTCAACAATATAAAGACCCGAAACCTCAGATGTTGGCTATCTATCAACGCAAGATTTAAGACCATAAAATCATACGCCGTTGCTATGTTACCCACATGGTACATAGTTCGTTATGTTTATATCACTTAGTATCTTTTATCATGTTGAGCGTCAAGCCTATCGACATATCGCAGTAGATCCTAGTCTTTTCAGCTATGGCACCTTACATGTGTTAGTCAAACCCTTTAACACAAACATTTATTTCACTTCCCATATCATGCAATTTTCTTTTTGGCTTTTTCATTTTTCTAATGTTTTTGTATTTTTCTCATTTTCTCCCCCTAAAACAATACATATTTACAGCAAACTCTTTTTGTCTTTTCTAAGTTTTCTCCCCCTAAACTCTATATCTATCTATATGTTCCTTGGTATCAGCTGCGGCTGATATGGAGGTTGAAGAGACGGCTGCTGTTGGTACCCATAAGCTGGGTATCCGACTCCCCAAGGAGTTCCGTAGGGCCCTTCGGGGTTAACAGCATTGTAGTTCCATGCTGCCAGATATGGGTCGATCTCTGCATAGTTGAAACTGGCGTGAGCCGGCTGCTCGAAGGGATTATATGTTGCTGGGCCAGTGTACGTGGGAATTGGGTTGTCAAAGCCCAACGGTGGTGGCATGGCATGTGCAGAGTTCACTTCCGGGTTGGGGTTTGAAGGTCCCCCAAACTGCTGGTCTTCTCGGAGCGGCGGATAGTAGCTGCCACTCGATGGTTGGGGCGTGCTGATATGTACCCCTCCTCGCATGGACATCCGTGCATTGGTTCTCCTTCTCCTTGGCGGCTCAGGAGGTTGCTGCTGAGGTGGTGGTGGTGGCGGAGTAACTGCCACAAAGCGAGAATCCCTGGAAGGATCTGATTGCTGCTGCTGCTGAGGCGTTGAATGGTAAGAGGGTGTGAAATACCACTCATACTGGTTCATCCTTGCTTGAAAGCTGTCTGGACCACGGTAAGGTGATTTGTGAAAAGATGATCCATCAGAGATCTCAATAGGGTGTGTGGGGGTACCGCTCGGTGGTTCAGTAGGGTCGGTATCCTCTTCCATGTCCATGGCGTGATCCCCTGGAAAGTGGTCTTCAGGCCCCAACGGGTTAACACCCACTGGTTCCTCTAGGTAGTTTGCCGGGTTGAACCGGCTGCGAAAGAGATGGGACGGGTTATCAAAAGAATGGCGTGAGTTGGAGCGCTGTAGAGGGATAAACGAAGGTTGTGGGTTATCTGGTTCGTTCTCGGAGTGGGGTCCAAAGGAATGTAGGTAAGAAGGTGACGAAGCTAACGAGACAGACCGCCTCACTGGCTGCAGGTGTGATCTCCAGTCTCCCTGAGGACTGGTGCTAATAGGAACGGGTGAAGTTCGCCTTTGAGAAGGCCCGGCCTCCTGGTCGTGGCCCGTCATAGGTGATTTTCCTTTCCTCCTAAGGAATCTTGGCGGCATTTTTAGACCTGTCAACATAAACAAATATAACAACAAAGAATAATATATGAAAGACAAAATAAAACAAAAATCAGGATTTGTCCTATGTTCTTTGTCTAGACTCGAAATCCGAGGAATGTGCAATTGTGTAACTGAGATTAAACACAGAAGGCTAGTGTTTAATTCACTCAGTGTTGGCTCTGATACCAACCTGTCACACCCCGATATTTCCACGTATTACCGGTGGGCCCAGTGGGGAGTATCGTGACGTAGTTGATATCATCATAGTCAAACAACACAATATATAGAATGCACAGCGGAAGCAAAAGATAGATTCATTTCAACTTTAATAAATTGTAATATCAAGTATCAGAAATAGTCGAAACAGATCCACAGGCGGATCAAAGTAAAGAGGAAACATTGTTCAACAGTTTTATGACATCCAAGCTTACGAGACTTATTGTGGACGCTAGGAGAAAGCCAGCCTAGTTCGAGTAGTACCTGCACTTAACCTTTTTGGAAAAATACGCCAGTTTACACTGGAAAATACAATTTAACTGAATCATTTTGAAAAGTTTAACAAAATTGATTTGAATGCACGTGGCACAAAATATCTTTTATAACTTGGGATAATTATTTGAATATAATCTTGTAAAAGAATTACATGTTCCTTATGCGTTCAGTAGCCCGATCCGTAGACCGGGTTAAAGATTAATAGACACACCACATTATTTATTTAGGCACTGACGGGTGTACGCCTACACCCCGTGCTTAGGTCGTGGCCATTTTGTAAAATGATGCCAAGGATATCCGGGACATGGTCATTAACCCCCCAAAGGCTTTAAGCAAACAAAACATTTCCAAACGGAGCATATCAATGGTTTAACCTCTATTCGATTAAAGATTCAATGCCCGACCAAGCGGTATTTTATATACCATACCCCAAGCCCGTATAGGGAAAATAAGTTAAAAGTATTTACCTTTGCAAGTATAAATCACAAATGGCAAGTGCGTGTAGCTTTTACTGGGTCCCTTATTCTGGAACAAAGGTTTATAATAACCTATTAGATTTCTAACGGGTCTTTATTTAAGCTTAAGCTTAGACCGATTAGTTTTAAAGGAAGATACGGTTCAAACGCACGATTAAGCGAAGACCGGAATGGAATGTGATTTAGACCCGACAAGTTTGAAGACTTGTATAATATGGGTAAACTAAACACATTCTGGATTTTGAGACAAAAATGATAAGGTTTGACCCGTTTCGGTCAATTTATGCAAACTAGTTACATAAACCGAACCAAACGCGAAACGGGCGTAACAGGTAACCATTTGAATCACATACAAGTTTCCTTTGTTAGAGTGGGGATCCTACGGAAAGTGTGTTTTTCCTAAAAATTGTAAAAAGTCATAAAACACAATAATTTCAGGCATAAAACACACCTGAAACTCACAAATAATAGAATGAATATTACTAAAACACCATATTCAAACTCTAATAGTCCATAAAAACTTCAAACACACCATCGTAGAACTATGAATATAAAACACACAATGCTAAACAACATAAAACACAATAATATTTGTCATTCCACAATCAGAGCCTTAACATCTAAAACACAACAGAAAACCCACATACATGATGTTTTAGTAATCTTCATCATATTATTTGTGGGTTTTTGGTGTGTTTTATGGTTGACATTATGGTGTTTTATGACTTTTTACACTTTTTAGGAAATTTGGACTTTCTGGCCAACTCCTATCCCCTTTGTTAATATGCCTTAAATATATTGAGACATCAGTAAGATATCTCCTATTATGCCCGAAATGGAATTAAACTCAAACTATGCCTCGTAAGGGCATTTTGGTCATTTAAAAGGTTATAAAAGAGTTTAATTAGCAATCTGAGTTACAGGTCTTATTTATTTAGTAAATATACTTAATTTAATAAGTTATAACAGTAGGGTACTAGATATATGTGAAATTTATCATTTAAAACCAAACTATGCATCTTAGGGGTATTTTGGTAATTTCACATAGGCTAAAAAGGTCAAAACTGGAATTCTGAGTTTAAAACTTTAGCTTACTGTCAAAATATGAAAATATACTTAAAATATCAGTAGGTATCAAACCTTATACGTTTAAAATGGTTTTAATACATACTATGCGTTAAAAACGCTTAAAAAGGCGATTTTGAGCTATTTCCGGGTTTTTAAAGGAAAGCTGATAATTTTAATGTTCCAGAAGGCTCAAAACATTTTATTTATCATAACAAATCAGTGGCAAAAGGTTTGGGGTCAAAAAGATTTGTAAAACTCATTTTATAGCCAAAAAGGGCAAAACCGGCATTAACCGAATTAAAGCTACAACCCAATGTTATGCTCAGCCAAAAATTAATGAAAAATCTTTAAAAATCCCAAAATATCATTTTATATCAGTGGGTAAAAATTTTGGTATTAAAAATCGGGTTTAGATAGGCTATATGCTAATTACGCCGTTTATTTAATAAAAAGCTTTCTAATTACGCTAATGAGCATAACTCTTAATCTAGACCTCAAACTGATGTCAAATTTTAGGTGCCAGTTTATAAATCAGTAGTTAAGGTTTCTACTCTTTTAATTTTTTAAAAATCACGTTTTATAGTCCAAAAGGGCATAATAGTCAACATTTAAGCATTTAACGGAAACATGCATATGAACCGGATAACTATTGAACCAAGTTGTATAATCACAGAGGGTTATACTAACATAAGACCTGGTCCAAATAAAGCTCTAGGGAAATTCTAAACTATGCTCAAACGGGTCAGAACTGAAAGTCAAAGCAAAAGTCAAATTATGCGACTTTCGGTTCCGAACCGGGTCTCTACTGAAAATTGTCGGGTTGAACATGTTTAGACATGTTCTTACATTAATTACCAAGTTATATTAATGATAAAACAGGTTACATGGGTCCTACATTGCTAATTATGTATTAATTTGAAAATAAGCATTCTGTTGACTTTTTAAAGTTAGCTTTGACCCGACAATTGACATAGTTAGAGTGGGAATCAGAGACTACCCTTTTAAGGGTTTATTACCCACATAAATACCTACTCATAGGTACTTTTAATTCGAGATTTGACTGAACAAAATTTAATTTATCTCGAAGTCAAACTTTAATTACGACGGTTTGACTTTTAGCTAATTAACCAAGCTAAACTGAATTAGGAAGGGTTGAGGACACTTACAAGAGTCCTAAGCACGACTAGGGATCACTAGGAAGCTTTTTGCTGATCAGGGGAGCTCCATAAATGAAGATGCAATTGAATGAACAAAGTGTTGCAACTAAGTGGGTTCTTATATAGTGACGTGTGCGTATATATACATAATTATGCAATGAAATTACACACGATTTGGTTTTAAATTTATAAAAGTGATTATTACTTTTACATCAAAACACACACGAAAGAGGCAAGTGTACCCCGTCATATATGTAGTAAAGTATCGGTAAGAACCAAGTATCGATCCAAGGAAATGGGCGGAGAAATAATACTAGACCTTTGTCACTAAACTACCGGTAAAAACATAAGTTTTGTTTGATTTTAATTAAACTAAAGTAAGCGTAAACAAATACATAATAAAAACATAATAGATAATAGATAAAAAGCCTTGCTTAATACACAACCACAGCATGTCAACTAAGTCGGTTTTGGCACTAGAAGCATTCGGTCAATTTTCCATTTTAAGACAATTAGTATCCCTTTCGGGAATCCTAACATGACAATCATTCGGAAAGCTAAAACGATAAACACACTTTAACCACCTAAAATTGTTCTTTAACGTGCAATTGATAAATGTCTATGAAAATCTCTTAAAAATAAGTTAGTCATCCGTTAGGAGTTTTCTAACCGCACTTAATCAAGGAAAGAGACGCCGATAAACACAATGCAACCACCGAGACAAGCATAAACTAGATTAAATCACAACCGAGTTCATTTTACAAATCTTGCACAATAATTCACCAAGATAGCAATTTTGGCCTAAACTACTAACTAAGCTAACAAATCATGGCAAGAATTTATAACGACACCATCTAACCCGTTAAGGTCCTTACGTGACGGCAAGCTCTCTTGATTAACAATAATTACATTTTATTAAATCACTAACCATTTCTAGTATCATGATGCATACATTTAAACCAAGCTAAACTAGTTAACCAAGTTCAAAGTTTACTAATACAAGATTAATTAAGCTTCATTTTTCAACTATCTTAACTAACCAAGCATCAATCATCCAACATAATTACTTATAATCAAGAAATCAATATCAATAACAAGGTTGCAAACTAATCATCAAAGATTAACATAGAAAATACTTCAAAGTGTCATTACAAACAAAGCTTAACACACTAATGGCTATAATCAAGCAAGGGATTGTTGTGTTTTTGCCCAAAGGCTACAATAATACATAAACATTAATCTAAGTACTTGAAAGATTAACAAAATCATGGAAAGATTAGAAAACCAAACCATAAACAAGTACTAGACTAAGGATCCGGGTAGTAATGGAGCTAAACGGCACAATGTGGCTTGAATCCGGGTCAAAAGAAAAGCCTCCGGAGCCTATAAAATCGCCTGTTAAGCTCCCAAAATTCCAGAATTCCGAGCAGAATGTTTCTGCAAGTTTTTTTATATAATTTCGATTTCGCACGGTCGTGCGTCCTGTTGCACGACCGTGCACTTTTTGCATTATTGGAGGTATGGTCTACCATACCGCATGACGTCATCAGATCTAGACCAGATTCTATATCGCACGGGCGTGCCATGTGGTGCACGGGCGTGCATCACCGAGATGGGCCTTGTTGTCGCATCCGCACGGGGGTGCGACCATTCGCACGGGGGTGCGTCACCGAGATGGGCCTTGTTGTCGCATCCGCACGGGGGTGCGACCATTCGCACGGGGGTGCGTCACCGAGATGGGCCTTGTTGTCGCATCTGCACCGGGGTGCCACCAGTCGCACGGGGGTGCGACTTGCCCAGGTCAGAATGTTCGCAGTTCAGCCGTTTCGCCCGGAAAATCCTCGTTTTCACTATCATCTTGTCTGGTATGCTGTTTTAGGCCTGTAAACAAAAGTATACTTGATTAAGTATCCGAATGACGGTTTTACGGCCGAAAACGCATAAAATGGGGATAAAATGGGGGACTAAAATATGTATAAATTAGTGAATATCAAACGGGTCTTTATTTAAGCTTAAGCTTAGACCGATTAGTTTTAAAGGAAGATACGGTTCAAACGCACGATTAAGCGAAGACCGGAATGGAGTGTGATTTAGACCCGACAAGTTTGAAGACTTGTATAATATGGGTAAACTAAACACATTCTGGATTTTGAGACAAAAATGATAAGGTTTGACCCGTTTCGGTCAATTTATGCAAACTAGTTACATAAACCGAACCAAACGTGAAACGGGCGTAACAGGTAACCATTTGAATCATATACAAGTTTCCTTTGTTAATATGCCTTAAATATATTGAGACATCGGTAAGATATCTCCTATTATGCCCGAAATGGAATTAAACTCAAACTATGCCTCGTAAGGGAATTTTGGTCATTTAAAAGGTTATAAAAGAGTTTAATTAGCAATCTGAGTTACAGGTCTGATTTATTTAGTAAATATACTTAATTTAATAAGTTATAACAGTAGGGTACTAGATATATGTGAAATTTATCATTTAAAACCAAACTATGCATCTTAGGGGTATTTTGGTAATTTCACATAGGCTAAAAAGGTCAAAACTGGAATTCTGAGTTTAAAACTTTAGCTTACTGTCAAAATATGAAAATATACTTAAAATATCAGTAGGTATCAAACCTTATACGTTTAAAATGGTTTTAATACATACTATGCGTTAAAAACGCTTAAAAGGCGATTTTGAGCTATTTCCGGGTTTTTAAAGGAAAGCTGATAATTTTAATGTTCCAGAAGGCTCAAAATATTTTATTTATCATAACAAATCAGTGGCAAAAGGTTTGGGGTCAAAAAGATTTGTAAAACTCATTTTATAGCCAAAAAGGGCAAAACCGGCATTAACCGAATTAAAGCTACAACCCTATGTTATGCTCAGCCAAAAATTAATGAAAAATCTTTAAAAATCCCAAAATATCATTTTATATCAGTGGGTAAAAATTTTGGTATTAAAAATCGGGTTTAGATAGGCTATATGCTAATTACGCCGTTTATTTAATAAAAAGCTTTCTAATTACGCTAATGAGCATAACTCTTAATCTAGACCTCAAACTGATGTCAAATTTTAGGTGCCAGTTTATAAATCAGTAATTAAGGTTTCTACTCTTTTAATTTTTTAAAAATCACGTTTTATAGTCAAAAGGGCATAATAGTCAACATTTAAGCATTTAACGGAAACATGCATATGAACCGGATAACTATTGAACCAAGTTGTATAATCACAGAGGGTTATACTAACATAAGACCTGGTCCAACTAAAGCTCTAGGGAAATTCTAAACTATGCTCAAACGGGTCAGAACTGAAAGTCAAAGCAAAAGTCCAATTATGCGACTTTCGGTTCCGAACCGGGTCTCTACTGAAAATTGTCAGGTTGAACATGTTTAGACATGTTCTTACATTAATTACCAAGTTATATTAATGATAAAACATGTTACATGGGTCCTACATTGCTAATTATGTATTAATTTGAAAATAAGCATTATGTTGACTTTTTAAAGTTAGCTTTGACCCGACAATTGACATAGTTAGAGTGGGAATCAGAGACTACCCTTTTAAGGGTTTATTACCCACATAAATACCTACTCATAGGTACTTTTAATTCGAGATTTGACTGAACAAAATTTAATTAATCTCGAAGTCAAACTTTAATTACGACGGTTTGACTTTTAGCTAATTAACCAAGCTAAACTGAATTAGGAAGGGTTGAGGACACTTACAAGAGTCCTAAGCACGACTAGGGATCACTAGGAAGCTTTTTGCTGATCAGGGGAGCTCCAGAAATGAAGATGCAATTGAATGAACAAAGTGTTGCAACTAAGTGGGTTCTTATATAGTGACGTGTGCGTATATATACATAATTATGCAATGAAATTACACACGATTTGGTTTTAAATTTATAAAAGTGATTATTACTTTTACATCAAAACACACACGAAAGAGGCAAGTGTACCCCGTCATATATGTAGTAAAGTATCGGTAAGAACCAAGTATCGATCCAAGGAAATGGGCGGAGAAATAATACTAGACCTTTGTCACTAAACTACCGGTAAAAACATAAGTTTTGTTTGATTTTAATTAAACTAAAGTAAGCGTAAACAAATACATAATAAAAACATAATAGATAATAGATAAAAAGCCTTGCTTAATACACAACCACAGCATGTCAACTAAGTCGGTTTTGGCACTAGAAGCATTCGGTCAATTTTCCATTTTAAAACAATTAGTATCCCTTTCGGGAATCCTAACATGACAATCATTCGGAAAGCTAAAACGATAAACACACTTTAACCACCTAAAATTGTTCTTTAACGTGCAATTGATAAATGTCTATGAAAATCTCTTAAAAATAAGTTAGTCATCCGTTAGGAGTTTTCTAACCGCACTTAATCAAGGAAAGAGACGCCGATAAACACAATGCAACCACCGAGACAAGCATAAACTAGATTAAATCACAACCGAGTTCATTTTACAAATCTTGCACAATAATTCACCAAGATAGCAATTTTGGCCTAAACTACTAACTAAGCTAACAAATCATGGCAAGAATTTATAACGACACCATCTAACCCGTTAAGGTCCTTACGTGACGGCAAGCTCTCTTGATTAACAATAATTACATTTTATTAAATCACTAACCATTTCTAGTATCATGATGCATACATTTAAACCAAGCTAAACTAGTTAACCAAGTTCAAAGTTTACTAATACAAGATTAATTAAGCTTCATTTTTCAACTATCTTAACTAACCAAGCATCAATCATCCAACATAATTACTTATAATCAAGAAATCAATATCAATAACAAGGTTGCAAACTAATCATCAAAGATTAACATAGAAAATACTTCAAAGTGTCATTACAAACAAAGCTTAACACACTAATGGCTATAATCAAGCAAGAGATTGTTGTGTTTTTGCCCAAAGGCTACAATAATACATAAACATTAATCTAAGTACTTGAAAGATTAACAAAATCATGGAAAGATTAGAAAACCAAACCATAAACAAGTACTAGACTAAGGATCCGGGTAGTAATGGAGCTAAACGGCACAATGTGGCTTGAATCCGGGTCAAAAGCAAAGCCTCCGGAGCCTGTAAAATCGCCTGTTAAGCTCCCAAAATTCCAGAATTCTGAGCAGAATGTTTCTGCAAGTTTTTTTATATAATTTCGATTTCGCACGGTCGTGCGTCCTGTTGCACGACCGTGCACTTTTTGCATTATTGGAGGGATGGTGCACCATACCGCATGACGTCATCAGATCTTGACCAGATTCTATATCGCACGGGCGTGCCATGTGGTGCACGGGGGTGCATCACCGAGATGGGCCTTGTTGTCGCATCCGCACGGGGGTGCGTCACCGAGATGGGCCTTGTTGTCGCATCCGCACGGGGGTGCGACCATTCGCACGGGGGTGCGTCACCGAGATGGGCCTTGTTGTCGCATCCGTGCATCACCGAGATGGGCCTTGTTGTCGCATCCGCACGGGGGTGCGACCATTCGCACGGGGGTGCATCACCGAGATGGGCCTTGTTGTCGCATGCGACCATACGCACGGGGGTGCGTCACCGAGATGGGCCTTGTTGGCGCATCCGCACGGGGGTGCGACCATTCGCACGGGAGTGCGTCACCGAGATGGGCCTTGTTGCCGCATCCGCACGGGGGTGCGACCATTCGCACGGGGGTGTATCACCGAGATGGGCCTTGTTGTCGCATCTGCACCGGGGTGCCACCAGTCGCACGGGGGTGCGACTTGCCCAGGTCAGAATTTTCCACAGAATGTTCGCAGTTCAGCCGTTTCGCCCGGAAAATCCTCGTTTTCACTATCATCTTGTCTGGTATGCTGTTTTAGGCTTGTAAACAAAAGTATACTTGATTAAGTATCCGAATGACGGTTTTACGGCCGAAAACGCATAAAATGGGGATAAAATGGGGGACTAAAATATGTATAAATTAGTGAATATCAAATCTCCCCACACTTGAACCTTGCTTGTCCTCAAGCAAGCTAAAATAAAATGCAATAAAAGATAGAAACTGTCAAGAACGATAATTTACAAACTATTTATTGAAACAACTACAAACGGTTAGCCGGTTTTTCGAAAGACAACATCAAATGAATCAAACCAAACAAGCATATGCAAATATATAGCGATAACCAAAAAGCCGTGACTCACTTTCAATTGACTTAACATGCTAATCTTCACACAACTCACAATGTTCACACACACTCGGTTTTATTTGTGAAACATACATAAAATGTGTATGTGCAAACACTCAATGCCTCGTCAATGAAATGTGTAATATCATAAGCTTGTCATAAGATCTCGTCTCCACCAACTAACATGCGAAAAAGTGTAAATCAAGAGGTCTTTACGGGTTGTAACGTTAGGCTTGGGCGAAGGGTATGGAAATGGATATTTAAAGTGGCGAAAACGGTTAAAACTCGGTAGTAGCGTTTAACTAGCAACAAACAATACAACTATACCAACAAATGCCTTACAAAGGCGACTATTGCGCAATCGAGCTCATCAACGAAATTTTAACATTTAAACATTCAAAATTGCTCGATTTTTGTCAACTTCACCCTATTTTAGGGTGCTTTATTTTCTGGTTTTTTTTTTTTTTTTTTTGCAAACTATATATACAATAAATTATAACAAACGCTAGTTAAACGATTATTTTGACCGAGTTTCAACACTAAAAAGGTTTAAAACATAAAAAGGCTAAATTTGGCTAAGTGGGCGATAATGTGGGTAAACAAAGGTAAACGGGAAGGCTCGACATGGTTAATCCTAAAGGGTAATATAAGATTTACGGGAAGCACAACACAAAGAACAAGGTTTACAACAAAGGGGTAATCTAAGTGCCTCTATCACTTCTACACAATTCCGCAAGTTCATGGTCTTAACAAGCATACTAGTGACAAGTTCTAAATTACACATAACATCCGGCTCACTCCTATATCCGAAATGAACAAATATATAACAATATCAAGGCTCAAATATGCTCACGTAACGGACGGAATGGGTAAAAGTGTGAAAACTATCATGCAAGTCTTTCTTTGTTTGTCACGCTTTCCGGTTTCCTTTTTCAAAAATATTTTGCTTGTCGAGTTTTTATCATGTCCGAAGCTTTCTAAAACACAACCAACCGGTTTATTTACTAAAATGTATACAAAATACAGATATTTTTGAATGATTTTTCTGAATTTTTTTTAGGACAAACAAAGTCAACAAAGTTAAACCCCTCCCCACACTTGAACTTCGCATTGTCCCTAATGCGAAACCCGAAATATAGAGATAAAGGAGAATAATACTCCCATGAAGATGATTGTTATGAAACGAGACTTCCAAAGCTATATCTGTGATCTGCTCTGGTCCAAGACTTGATAGCCAAAATCCTTAAAACGCCAAAGACGCTCTTGCTACATTTTTAATCCGCGAGTCAGTAGCGTAGACTCATGCTAAATTTTTGTCGGCGAGTCGATAGCACGACTCATGTGCCCACACTTGTTACATGTGCGGGTCAATACCACGCCCCTGTGATAATACCCATGATCATCATATCATAGTATCCTTCATAGTAGTCCTTGACTCCTTGCAGTAGTGCTCCATGAGAATCACTACAAAGTACACTCAAACAAAAAAGGATCACGGGCACCGGATAGAGATAGAAATGAAATTAAAAAAAAATATTTACAAAAGATAAAAATGATAACAAATATATACAAAATGGATAAATCACCAACTCGGATCTTTCTCAGAATCACCATGTCCCGGCAACGGAACGTTTTTTTTTTTTTTTTTTTGCTGAATAGAAACAGAATATTTATAAAAATGGGCTGAAAATTTTATAACAATCCGAAAATGGGCCTGAAATTTTATAAAAATTACAACAATAAAAATAATCGAATCGGCTAGTGTAAAAATGATTTTTCGGAGCCGAAAACTCACAGAATAAATGAATAAATAAATCCGGATCGAACAAATAAACGGAACAAAAATTTACAAGTGTACAAAAAAATAGACTTGGAAAACGAATAAATCAAATTAAAACAAGAAATATTAACAAATAAATAATCAAGAAAGTAAACACAAATATTAACAAGTATATACACCGATAACACAATGACTCGGGTCGTTCTTAAAGCTCGCCATTTCCCCGGCAACGGCGCCAAAAACTTAACGTGTGCGTATATATACATAATTATGCAATGAAATTACACACGATTTGGTTTTAAATTTATAAAAGTGATTATTACTTTTACATCAAAACACACACGAAAGAGGCAAGTGTACCCCGTCATATATGTAGTAAAGTATCGGTAAGAACCAAGTATCGATCCAAGGAAATGGGCGGAGAAATAATACTTGTTGGAACCTGAAGGTTTATTCATGTAGGTTGGAAATACTTAGGGATTGATTATGTAATTAGTTATATATGTTTTGGGTTAAACATTGTGGGTCGGGCTAGATAGTGTCGCATGGGCCTAGGGTTGTATTCGGCCTACATGTCTAGTATATAAACACCCTTAATCTATTGATTAAGGGTTGTTGGTTACGAGTGCAAGGAGGCGACACAAGCAAGGAACTAGGTTCCATCCGAGACATTGTATCAGTCATCGTTCATCGTGAATGCAAGTTTCGGTTTGATTTTGTTTATTGCTTGTTATTTGATCTTAAATATTAGTTCTTGAATCACCTTGTGTTTGATTTCCGCGCTCTCACAAGGTTAGATTGATATCATTGAGATCCTCACGGGTTTTACAATTGGTATCAGAGCCATTGAAGCCATTCAAGGGCTCGGTTTTGATATCAATCGGATTTAAGAAATTGCATATATTACTGATCCGGTTTTGTTGAGTGTGTGTGCAGATTTTTATGTAAGTCCCGAATAACCGGATCTTTCAATGATATCAAACAATCACCAAGTTTGTGCGGAATCCAAACTTGGTGAGATTCAAGAAAAACACAAAAATATGAAATACGAACCGAATACGAAGAACACACCGAATCACTTTCAACACTTGCACACGATTCTATTACTATCAAAGCAAAACCGTCTAGTACAAGTGTCCTACCACCAAATCGCCTCTCTCTCTAGAGAAAATATAACAATGATGATCAAACCTAAAAACAAGTTGAAAACTTGTTTATATACATGGACAAGCCCACTTCCCTACATGGGCTTCCCTTGGGCCTGCTTGGCCCACATGGCCTAAAGCTTGGCCCAAGTGACCTATAAAGGTCCAAAACCTAATATAAACTAACCCGGTAAAGCCCAGTTCGTAACCATAGTCCGTTGTATTAATTTGATGCGTCAGTCTCACACTTTAGGGCCTAACAATCTCCCCCTAGACTGATGCCATCAAATTGTCTTCATACCATGAATTCAGCAACGTCTTCAACGAAGTCTATGGTCATCACTATGCTGCAGATGTTGTGGAAGTTCTTGACTTCTGAACTCTCAGCACTGGGTCTCTTTCTTCAGCTTTTGTGGTTAGCTTCATATCAGGATCTTGATCAGCTTTGCTTGAAAATCTTGTTAAAAAGAATGTGAGAGGAGGATTCTCAACAGCTCTTTTCTTCTTCAGTCTTTTTCTTTCAAGCAGGTTCACGGTACTTCTTTAAATGCACTTTCACTGTCAGACGGTGTCTCGTATCCGGTTCTTCTGACTCAGGTACATCTTGTTGTTGTGCTGCTTCAGGCTTCTTCAGCAACTAACAGCATCTCAGTCTTCATCAACCCCTGTTCTTGATTGAAATCAAGTTCTGCACATGCTCACAAACTCATAAGCAAACATTTCTTATGCAACAGAGGAACGTACCACATGAACACTAGGTACATCCAAGTACTTGTACTCGGATTTCACAATTTAAAATCTTTCAACTTTTGATGACCAGTCAAATCTTCAAGAACGGTTACATTTTTCATTTTAAGAAAGACAAATAAACACTCTATTTTTGGATTTTTGTTTTATAGAAAAGCAAGACACTATTTTTGTAATTTTTTAAATTTTAAGAACCAAAAACAATTAAAAATCTCAAAATATAAACAACTACCATAATATACAATTACAATTGCAATGGGATCAAAATTCGTTCTCAGGCAGACTAAGGAACACTTTTCAGTACGAGCCTAATCAAACTGGTCTATGCGATTGCCAATATGTTTGTCCACTTAAACTTTAACGCTCAACTTTCAATTTTTCAACTTCGTGAAATGCTTTAGGTAATATTATACTATTATACCCGTGTGTCCCATTCCAAGGCATACCCCCGCGATCAAGGTAAGCACAACGATTCATCGTAGCGGGTGAGTATACTGATGTCATCCTTTAAGATATCCTGACTGTGTCTAGGTCTGCATATAATATGTTTTATCATGTTTTGATTTCTTAACAATGAACACCCAAATAAATACTAATCAAATCCTGGAAATATAAACAGCACACTCTATCATGCAAGTATCTTCCCTACCACATATTTCACAAGTCCAATCCAGATTTCTGAAATCTTAACTGGGAATAGATTGAGAAGAGAACAGAATAGATCTTAAGTAGAGATGGTATAATATACAGATCAAATGAGTTTTTCTCAATTTGATATAGGTTTCTAGGGTTTCTTTTGGGCACTTGAGGGCCTCTTTCGGGTGTATAATTGATCTACAGAGCGACAACGTACAGCTAGGTCAGCATGTATCTGGATGCAGCAGAAGCTGACGTTGCCTAGCACCTCCAGGTCAGCATATATCTGGATGCAGCAGAGGAGGTACACGACTTTTTCAGAGAAGATTTCAGAATCAGATCAAAATTGTGTGTATCGGGACAACATACAGACATTCAAATAGAAATGAGCTAATTCCAAGTGACTTTCTTTCCTGGGGTCATGTACAATTTTAATTCTAAACAGAAGGACAGCCAAGATATCCCCGGATGATTCAACAATATAAAGACCCGAAACCTCAGATGTTGGCTATCTATCAACGCAAGATTTAAGACCATAAAATCATACGCCGTTGCTATGTTACCCACATGGTACATAGTTCGTTATGTTTATATCACTTAGTATCTTTTATCATGTTGAGCGTCAAGCCTATCGACATATCGCAGTAGATCCTAGTCTTTTCAGCTATGGCACCTTACATGTGTTAGTCAAACCCTTTAACACAAACATTTATTTCACTTCCCATATCATGCAATTTTCTTTTTGGCTTTTTCATTTTTCTAATGTTTTTGTATTTTTCTCATTTTCTCCCCCTAAAACAATACATATTTACAGCAAACTCTTTTTGTATTTTCTAAGTTTTCTCCCCCTAAACTCTATATCTATCTATATGTTCCTCTCCCCCCCTAAATTTGTGCATAAATCTTGGATTTTTGCGCAAATTTACCCTTTACAAGAGAAAGGACACTGTATATACAAGGTTATAAACTAAGAAAAAGAGAAAAATATTTTTGCTTAACCGTTCCGTCATTAGATTGAAGACTAATCAAATTCAAATGAAAGTACTGAATTTAAACGGTACCTTTTGCTGATCATTTCTTTCTTCTTTAATCTCCTCCAAAGGAAACATATCATCTGTAAAAAAATTTGAACTTTTTGCAACAGTGAAATGTTACCCGTTTTGATCTCTGGAACAACCGCTATCAACATTCCAGAGATTGTCAACAGCTCCTCCTTGGTTGTTCCTGAAAGGTAAGGAGATTAGTAAGACATGGGTACCCAGGCCATCGTGGTCCTGGGATTTCCTGAAGCATCAAAATAAGACACTTCCTTTAAACATAAGTCCCCTTTCATTTCAAGGATTGGAGACGTTGCTGCTTTGGATTTGGGTTTCCAAATCTGTTTCGGTCTAGCAAACGTGTTTGTTGCCTTCGGTTGAGCAACATTAGCTGATTCAGTTTTAGAAATATGTTTTTGTTCTTGAACAGCCTTGCGTTTGTTTTTAGCAGCGTTCCAATCCCCATCAGAAGGTTTAACCTTGGGATTCACATTCTTCATTGCCTTAGGTGATGATACCTTCATTGGCTTGGAATGATTTTTATCCTTTGATGTAACTCTCTGATTTTGCATATAGTAGGGTACGTAGGGACGCCTTGTGCAGTTTCTAGCAATATGACCCGCAATGCCACAGTTGTAGCAAGTTTGTCTTTTCATCGGAAAGACATTTTGAGCAGCTTGATTCGCTCTAGCAGGTCCTGAAGGACAAACCGGTCCTTTTTGCGCTGGATGCGCCTGCACATTTCTCTTAGACGAAGATGAATTGGGGTGCTTGTATTTGTTGTTTGCAGAAGTCTTGTTGCTTTGAGCACCATTCTTCGTCTTTTCTCCCTGATTTGAGCTTTCAATCACCTTGTCAGGAGCCTTATGAGATCGTGATTGTCCTTGGTGAGCAGACTTCTTATACTCTCGACTTTGATCTGCTCGTTTTGGCTCCTTTTGTGTGTTGTGAACCGGCTCACAAACACCAGAACAAGAGTGAGTGTTAACTTTCTGTTGCACTTTTTGACGATGAACACAATTTCTAGCAATGTGTCCAGGAACTCCACAGTTGTAACATGTTTGTCGCTTCAATGTATGGAGATTCGAAGAGCTAGCAGCAGAAGCTGATCTGATTGGTTTAGATGAACAAGCTTGCTTTGATTGCTTTGCATGTGTTCCATGTGCCTTTTCTGAGTTCTTATGTACCTGTTGATCAGAACTAGCACAAGCATGAGATTCAGACAGATGATGTTTTTCGTCTTTTATAATTTTATCAGAATCATTTTGAAAAGACGATTCAGTTTCTGTTTTAATTTCCTTTTCAGAAACATTTTCTTGTGACTGTTCATTTATTGCAACTCCTTTTTCTTCTTTAAAAGATTCAGATTCAGTTTTAATTTTAGAACAAGTTGAAATATCATCAACACATGTTTTGTCAACACATGTATCATGTGAATCCGATTCAGGTTTGCTTTCATCCACGGTTTCCAATGGGGTTCCACTAGATTCAACATTAAGGACGTCCACTGAGACCGATTCAGAGGATGAATCAGGACATTCTTGATTTTCTTGAGAAGAAGTTTCAGTGGTTTCACTGAATGTATCCTGAGGGACCTCACCTGTAACACAATCATCAACTGAAGAGTTAGAAACATCACAATCACAATCATTAACTGAAGAAGATTCATCATCGGACTTATTGTTCAAAGTTTCACCACAAACATTATCAGTTTTGCCCAAAACATCAGGCACACAAGACGAAACATAAGCAGAGAACGACGCAAACAAAGAACTAGTAAAAGCAATGTCAGACTCAGTTGGTTCAGAATAATGTTCAAAATAAGGTTCAGAAACGTTTGAAATAATAACTGGTTCACTCCCATGAACATCATCACATCTTACTTCAGAGCTATCATCTGCACATGACAACGAGATGTTAGGATCAATTGTGCCTTTAGGAACAAACTTTAAAGGCGAGGACTTTTGTGGCTCAACAGGTTTGTTGTGAACAGACGATTTACTAGATGAGCCATAAGTCATTTTGCTTTCGTTTAAGATCTCCTCCTCAGACATTGGCAAATAAGTGTAATTGTTATTGTATGGAGGAGGAGTCTGATTGTAACCCAATCCCGACCCTTTCTTTTTAGAGTAAGCCAATTGTTGATCACACAGATTTTTTACCAATTTACTGGAGGAATCGAATTTCTTGATGTTTAATTGATTGATTTGGTATTTATCTCTTACATTCTCCAGTTCCTTAGTTACTTCACATAATTTTTCTTTGACTATCATGAGTTGGGCTTTAGCTACACTGACATCGTCCTTTAGTTGAACAATGTCCTTACGCTGAGCTTCGATTTTCTCTTTGAAAAGTTTTCATTTTTCGTTAAAGTGAAATTTTTCCTTTTAATTTCATTGTAATCTTCAATTAGCTCAGCGTTGTGTATTCTATAAGCCTCAACACGTTCCCTACATTCAGGAGTGCAGAAAACTGAAAGTATCTCTTCTCTGGTAATTTCTTGAGCCACTGATTTGTGAAACACAAATGCCATAATTTCAGTGGTTGATACTTTTGTTCTTCTCCTCAAAATACAAACCAAACAAGAACCCGTGCACACGCTAACTCAAACACTCAGCAGTCGAATGAACCCGCTTTCTGAACCGTGCCTCAAAATCCTGTCAAAACTTAACACAACCAAACAAACAAACCCCCTTTTTTTTATTTATTTATTTTATAACACAAAATTTTTTTTTTTTTTTTTTAATTAGAAAAGTATAGTAATAGTTATTATTATTATTAATATTATTTTTAAAATCCAATGATGATGTAATGATTGATTAATAATTATATAATGATTATTAATAATATAATCAATTTAAACCTAAACAAAACACACCGCCACTGTCTTCTTCGTTCAAAGCCAACACCCCGTAACCCTAATTTAATATTCAGCCGTCAACACCTCACCGAAGATGATGATGATCGATGACGGTGTCGGAAGTGACCCTGAAGACTGATAATACGGCAGATGACGATGTCGTTTGTATGGCCGGAGAAGGTGACCGGAGTTGCAGGTTACGACGGTGATGATTGGAGATGAAGATGGCCAAAGATGGTACGAATGAAGATGAAGATCGGAGTTAACGGAGAAGAAAGATCACGATGATGAAGGTGTTGCAGGGATTAGTGGAGATGATGTGGGATGATCGACTCGAAACCAATGGTTGCGACAGGGGAACTACGGACTCGGAACCGTGGTTGCGAGTCAAATGTTGATGACTCGAGACCGGCTGATGATTGCGACTCGAAAACAGAACAAGATGACTCGAGATCTGCTGATGATTGCGACTCGAAAACAAAACGTGATGAACCGAGATCTCGGTTGCGACTCGGAATGATGGTTGCGAGTCGAACGAGTCGAAACGGTGGTTGCGACTTGTAATCGAGGTTGCGAGTGGATGATGATGACGTCTTGTGCTGATTGTAGGTTGCGAGTCGGAACAGAAACGTGAAGAGCCGAAACCTTGATTGCGACTGGAATCCGTGAATTGTTGAAGATGAACGATTGCGACTGAATTCCAATAATTTTGGAAGATATTTTCAAATTTGAAAATTTTTTAACACGTGAACTTTCCAAAGTCAAATATCAGTTTCGAAAATTTGGGATTTTGATAAAGCTTTGAAAGATAATACAGAATATTTAAAAGATTTAAAACAATAGATTATCTAGTAACAACTTTCAAAACAAATCAAAATCCAAAATATAGGAATTTTCACTAAAATTCGGATGAACACAATGAAGAACACCGAAGAACGCAAAGAACACCGAACCAAAAATAACGAAAATCTTGAATCCTTGATATCACACCGAGCCTAGAAATAGGTTCTAAAGGCTCTGATACCACTTGTAAGTCCCGAATAACCGGATCTTTCAATGATATCAAACAATCACCAAGTTTGTGCGGAATCCAAACTTGGTGAGATTCAAGAAAAACACAAAAATATGAAATACGAACCGAATACGAAGAACACACCGAATCACTTTCAACACTTGCACACGATTCTATTACTATCAAAGCAAAACCGTCTAGTACAAGTGTCCTACCACCAAATCGCCTCTCTCTCTAGAGAAAATATAACAATGATGATCAAACCTAAAAACAAGTTGAAAACTTGTTTATATACATGGACAAGCCCACTTCCCTACATGGGCTTCCCTTGGGCCTGCTTGGCCCACATGGCCTAAAGCTTGGCCCAAGTGACCTATAAAGGTCCAAAACCTAATATAAACTAACCCGGTAAAGCCCAGTTCGTAACCATAGTCCGTTGTATTAATTTGATGCGTCAGTCTCACACTTTAGGGCCTAACAGCAAGTACCACAATTTTCCCCGCCAGAAAGGGAGGAAATTCTACAAAGACTGGACCAGGTTGAACATCAAGTTCACAGAGATCGAAGGGAACGACATGGTTTCCTCAAGGGATTAGCAAGTTTGATAAAAGGGAAGAGCAAGAAGGACCATCGAATCCTTCAATTGTTGGTTGTATTTCCTTGTTTTCAGTTGAGCCCCTGCGTGGGCCTGTTTTTCTGTTTTAACCCCTGCGAGGGTATGATTTATTTGTTAAGCCCTTCGCGTGGGCAAGTCTTTTATTTTGACCCCTGCGTGGGTATGTTTGTTGGGTTAAGCCCCTGCGAGGGCATGTTATTTCATTTGAAAGTCCCGTTCAGGGCAGACTAGTATTTTAATTCATGTGGTGAAATGGTTAGATTTAAATTTCTATTTTTAGTTATATGCATGAACAAAAATATAAAATAAATAATAACCATATTTTTACAAGATCTATCATTATATTAAAATGATAAAATCTAAAAGGACAAGACCTAGCCTTGTGTCATTTTAAGACTGGGCCAAGACGGTAGTTCCCCAAATAGATTCAGATCCTTATCAACATCTCAATTTAAAAAAAAATTGCGTTAAATGTTAAAAAGAATCTTAAAAGGTAAAACCTAGCTTGTATGTCACTATAAGACTTGGCCAATATGGTGAAACCTGTTTAAAAAGATTCAAATCTCTGTTAACATCAGCAAACATGTTAACATTCTTGACTAATGTGATCCGCAAAATCACACATGTCACCCTTATGTTGAATTATCCCAATTCTTTATTATTATTTAAACATCCAATTGTGATGTAATACCCACGGGCTATAATTATTGTCATATAAGACAAAAGACAGTCGTAGCTTATAAACTCCCTGTCAAGAAAGGTAATGAACCCTGATTCAAACCTTAATAACTGGATCCTATAAGATCTTGACTTAAAATTTAGAAATGTCCATGTGACTAGGCCTATTGTGCCATTATTATAATTTATTTTAGAGCTAAGGGTTAATAATGAAAAGTCCCAAATGAAATTTCTTAACAGATTAACCAATATGGTTCTTTAATTACCATGGTTAATAAACTTTCAAGATGACAAACCTATTAAAATTCCCTAAATGAATCATTGTCATCATTTTATGTAGCAATCCAACTACATGGCCGAGTCTGAGGAGGTCAACAGTCGGCCAAAGGAGAATCATGACGCCACCAGGATCAATATAACTGGTGCAGAACTCCAAGCGTTAATTGACAATGCTGTCACTAAAGCCATAGAGAGACAGTATAGTGAATCGAGTAGTACTCGAAGCAGGACCCAATCCGCACCTCATTCTAAACCAAAAACACATTCTGAGGCTCATAGTAAGCCACCCTCTAAGCTAGATAAGCCAAAGAAGGATGATGACGAGCATCACTCCTCGAACCAACACAGTGTCCCGTCAAAGAAGATCGAGCTTAAACAGGAACCGCGTGGTAAGTCCTGTACTTATAAATACTTCGTCTCATGTAAACCCAGAGACTTTACTGGGGAGAAAGGGGCGGTTGACTGCATGACCTGGTTGGATGAAATGGACACCGTAGTTGATATCAGCGGGTGCGCTGATAAGAATGTAGTAAAGTTTGTATCTCAATCGTTCAAAGGTGAGGCCTTAGCCTGGTGGAGATCGTTGATTCAAGCTACTGGGAAGATTCCACTGTATAATATGTCATGGGAATAATTTGTTACCCTCATCAAAGAGAACTACTGTCCTCAGCATGAGGTTGAAAGTTTTGAGTCAGATTTTCTGTCATTGGTAATGAAAAATCTGGATTGCCAAGCTTACCTTACGAGTTTTAATACAATGTCAAGGCTGGTTCCTTATCTTGTGACCCCGGAACCCAAAAGGATAGCTCGTTTCATTGGGGGTCTAGCCCCAGAAATTAAGGCAAGTGTAAAAGCCTCTCGGCCAGCTACATTCAGGTTTGCAGCCGATATATCCTTGTCCCTCACACTGGATGCAGTCAGGCAGAGATCGCTGAGGAACACAGATGCCGAGAAGAGGAAGCGTGAAGATGACAGTTCACGACGGTCAGACAAGAAGCACAGGGGAAACAATGACCATAAGAAGGGGTCTGGATCTAAGAAGGATGGACATCAATCTGGAGATAAGCCCAGATGTAAGGTTTGTAAGAAGCACCATTTTGGGAGGTGCCGACTTGAGTCGAAATCCCAGTCCCAGCCGAGGCCATGTGGGATCTGCAAATCTTCGGAACATAAGACCCTAGAGTGCAAGAAGCTGAAGGACGCAACGTGCTACAGTTGCAATGAAAAAGGGCACATTAAGTCCAATTGCCCAAAGATCACCAAGAAAACCGAGGATGGGAAAAAGACCAATGCTAGGGTCTTCAGGATGGATGCAAAAGAAGCTGTTCAGGACGACAATGTGATCACAGGTACTTTCCTCATAAATGATGTATATGCAAGAGTGCTATTTGATTCAGGAGCTGATAAATCATTCGTAGATAATAAGTTTTGCAAGTTACTGAATTTACCTGTTAAAGCTTTAAGTGTGAAGTATGAGGTGGAATTAGCTGATGGAACCATAGAAACCGCCTCAACTGTGTTAGATGAATGTGTTATATCCATTAGGAACCACTCTTTTCCTTTGTCCTTACTTCCCTTTAAGCTAGCCGGTTTTGATATAGTGATAGGTATGGATTGGTTATCGCATAACCAAGCCCAGATAGTGTGCAATAAGAAGCAAGTGGTAATTAAGACTCCGTCTGGTGAGCCGCTTACCATTCAGGGAGATACTAAGTATGGACTGCTTGAGCAAGTGTCTTTGCTCAAGGCCTCTAGGTGTTTGCAGAAAGGTTGTGTCATCTACATGGCACAAGTGACTATTGATGAGCCAAAGCCTAAGATTGAGGATATCCCCGTCATTTCTGAATATCCCGAAGTTTTCCCCAAAGAACTGCCTGGTTTACCACCAGATAGGCAAGTAGAATTCAGAATTGACATCATCCCTGGAGCAGTACCGGTAGCGAGAGCGCCTTATAGGTTGGCACCAACAGAAATGAAGGAGTTGAGGACGCAGTTAGATGATCTGCTAGCCAAAGGTTTCATTAGACCTAGGTCGTCTCCTTGGGGAGCGCCAATCTTGTTTGTCAAGAAGAAGGATGGATCGATGCGTCTGTGCATCGATTACCGTGAGCTTAATAAGGTCACTATCAGGAATAGGTATCCTTTGCCCAGGATCGACGATCTGTTCGATCAATTACAAGGGGCAAGCTACTTCTCTAAGATCGATTTGAGGTCAGGCTATCATCAATTGAAGGTTAAAGATGAAGATGTACACAAGACTGCATTTAGGACTCGTTATGGTCATTACGAGTTCCTAGTGATGCCTTTTGGGCTCACTAATGCTCCTGCCGCATTCATGGACCTCATGAATCGCGTCTGCAAGCCCTACTTGGACAAATTTGTCATCGTCTTCATAGACGACATCCTCATTTACTCAAAGAACCAAGCTGACCATGAGAAACACCTTCGCTGTATTCTTAAACTTCTACATCATGAGAAACTCTACGCCAAATTTTCGAAGTGTGAATTTTGGCTTCGAGAAGTCCAATTCCTTGGACATGTGGTTAGTGAGCGTGGTATCCAAGTGGATCCCGCCAAGGTGGAAGCAGTTATGAACTGGCAAGAGCAAAGACGCCTACAGAGATTCGTAGCTTCCTGGGTTTAGAAGGATACTATAGGCGATTTATTGAAAACTTCTCAAGAATTGCAGCACCCCTGACTTTACTCACCCGCAAGAAAAGCAAGTTTGACTGGGGGCCTAAGCAGCAAGAGTCTTTTGATATTCTGAAGCAAAAGTTGAGCAACGCTCCTGTATTGACGTTACCTGATGGAATTGATGAATTTGTAGTATATTGTGATGCATCACACACCGGAATGGGCTGTGTGCTCATGCAGAAAGGCAAAGTCATTGCCTATGCTTCACGACAGTTAAAGGTGCACGAGAAGAATTACACCACCCATGACTTGGAGTTGGGTGCCGTTGTATTTGCACTAAAACTGTGGAGACATTACTTGTATGGAACCAAGTGTGTGATCTATTCAGATCACAAGAGCCTTCAACACCTGTTTAATCAGAAGGATTTAAACATGAGGCAACGACGTTGGATGGAAACTTTGAATGATTATGACTGTGAGATAAGATACCATCCAGGCAAGGCAAATGTGGTTGCTGATGCCTTAAGCAGGAAGGAAAGAGTGAAGCCTATAAGAATTAATGCCAAGAGCATTGAGATAAAGAATGGTTTGAACGAAAGGTTGTTAGCTGCACAAAAAGAAGCTGTGTTGGAAGCTAACTATCCTGATGA
>JARYGA010049835.1:0-43540 GCA_030545235.1 Helianthus tuberosus
GAATCTCCTTTTACGATTTATACTTAATATAATTATGCTTTGAGAAATTTATAGACTTGTCAATAACTTAGTTTTGTTATATATTTTATTTTTTATTATTGAACTTAAGCTATAAAGGCTATATTTATTTTACTTTTAAAGTTTCATGTTTTTCACTAAAAAATGAAAAAAAAAACATTTATGGACAAATGGTTTGCCACTGGAATTCCATATATGGTTATAGAAGTGTCATACTTGGTCACTTTTCCTTCGTCAACCAACACTAAACACTTTATTATATATCTTCTACTATATTAATATTTGTAAATTGTAAAGTAGACAAATTACCCTACTAGGTTTTAAAACTGAACAGCCAACAAACAAAGGAGGCAAACTTCGTTGATTTTTTTCTAATGGTTTTGCTCGGGTTTTCACATGTTGTTAACGGTTTGTTCATAAACGATTCATTTGTGTCTGGCTCATTAGCTTGTAAGCGAACCGACAACAATGGTAATTTTCTGTTTAACGAGTCGGTCTAATCCATTTTGCAAAATATGACTTCCCAGTGATGCTCTCTTTTGGTGTAATAGGTATACCTAATGACAAAAACTTCCTATCCATCGCACTTCAAATCAAGAGAAAAAAAAACAAGTTGAGAATAAATATTCTCTAGTCAAATAAAATAGATGAATAGTTTCTTCTAATATAAAAGAATTTCTTAGATTTTTCAGTTCATATAGATGAATAGTTTCTTCTAATATAAAAGAATTTCTTAGATTTTTCAGTTCATCTTTGCATATCTATAAGAAATATTTTTTATAATGGAGTTTAAATCTTCTAGTTTATGATTAAGTTCGGCTTGTTTTGAGTTTTATATTTTATATCTTACTCGATTCATGGCTAGTTCGAGTTTGGCTCGTGCTAATTGTTTAATTATTATATATGTTATCTTTATTATATTATATAAGTATTTTTTAATAGTAAATCTGGATTACTAACGGACCACTAGAGTATTATCGTGTCATCAGGGAAACCACCCGATCATATCCATCTTCACTATGCTATAATGTCTCTACACCAATTCGGGAGGAAACTCAATAAATCTAGGAAAAAGCCCTTGTGGGAACTGGGAATTGAGCACATGATCTAATGGTATCTAAGCCTTATCCCGCCCCAGAATGCCACTAGCCTATAATGCCATACACTCTACAAGTACATTTTATGTAGTTTATCATAGTTATATAGATAATAACAGTAATTATAAGACTATATGATATTATCTTTATATAGTTTGAAGTTCAACTTAGGTCTGAACTGAGCTTGGCTTAAATTCATTTGATGAGTAGATTTCTATAATACAAACACTTCAACTCGCCATATTTACAAATTACACCCATACGTTCGTATGATTGTGAGTGCAAAATTATTATGAAATAATACATTTATACTTCTTAGAATTTCATTTTTATAATATCATAATTGAACCAGTAGGGTAGTTATTAGTTATTAAGTGTCATATTCATAAAAATCTGTCATTTTTATCTTTTATAATTTGATCATTGTTATTTTAATGGAAGTAGGTTTTTGTATGACAACGATAGTCAAATGTTTCCTGAAGTCTCCATTAATTCTATTCAATCAAACACCTAATTTCAATATTTAATTATAAAGAAATATAATTCTCACCAATTATTTTCGATAATTTCAACATTTCAAGTAACAATGATTTCGATGATCATATTTTCCCTTTATTATCAATTAAACTATGATAATTTTGGTATCGTTTGGTAATGAATATAGACTACGACATTTGCATATTTAAAAGAAAAATATATAAAAATTACGAAAATCGTAACATTCTAGAAGGCTTGTTTTCGGTAAATGTAGATGATTGTGTATGCATTGAAGACCAATGCTTTAAAAACCGAGTAGAGTCAGTCAGATCAGTTAGAGCGTTTACTTTATTCGTACTGACTTGTATTAATTTTATTCTTATTCCTATTTGATTTTAAAAGAACTATAATTATACATAAACGACTTGAAGACGTAAAAATATCAATTTTGAATTATTGTACACCTGCTTTTCGTAATCAAATTTTCAATATCTACACAAATATACTATTTTTGTCCATTTTAATATCACGGAGAAGGTTTAATTATCGAAGTAGAGATTAATGTTTGTCACGACATCAGGTGTAGAATCTTTCTTATTGGATGTGAAAACTTATGAAATTAAAATAAATTTATGATGGCAAAGTGGTTAGACCCATTCAATAAGAAATGGGACTCTTTAACACGTGATAGTGAATTTTTCAATTTCAACTAATACACGTATACAATATACTATCTATCTATAAGGCAGCGCGGGGACCATGTGTAAGAAACCGTTCGTATAAAATATAATAAAACTTTTATTAACTTGAATTACAATACAGAAAAGAAGATGTTGTCAGCAATTGATTAGGCCTAAAGAACCGGGCTCATCCCAAGTTCTCTAAGGGGGTTGTGGCCCTAAGTGAGAATTAGGGTAAATTATTTGTTCACCAAGTTGGGTGATTAGTATAAATACATTAGCCAAGTTTAGGGTTTATGTATTAAGAGTGTTTATTGTATTAAGGTTTTGAGCCTATTTTCCTTAGTATAATAAAAAGTGAGTTCTCTTAAAATTGCGTGTTTGTTCTTTCGATTAATCTATTGGGACTTGAATTTGTATCAGAGCCGGTTTAAGAACCCTAATCGCTTAGAACAAAAGAAGAAGATAATCGCGAAGGAGAAGTTTGTAGCCGTCGCCGCAAAACTTCTCAAGCCGCAAGAAGATGGGGGATGCCAACAATGCGCAACCACCGAAAGGGAAGGAAACCGGACCTTCTGTTGTCCAGTGTCCAATGTTAACTTCTACGAACTATTCGGTTTGGGCGATGAGAATGAAAATTGTCATGCGTCTAAACAAAGCCTGGGAAGCCATTAACCCAGGTAGTACTGACTCGGATAAGAATGACCTAGCCATGGGTCTCATGTTCTAGTCTATTACTGAATCCTTAAGTTTACAAGTACGAAATCAGGAGAATGCAAAAGGCATGTGGGAGTCTATCAAAACCCGTTACCTGGGTGCTGGTCGAGTTACAGAAGCAAAGCTCCAAACCTTGTCAAGCGATTTTGACAAGTTGAAGATGAAAGAAACGAAAACGCTGGATGACTTCACCGGCAAGTTAGCTTCCATAGCCACGAAGTCGGCTTCTTTGGGAAAAGTTATTGAAGACTCGACTTTGGTAAGGAAAATTTTAAAGGCACTTCCGATATCCAAGTACATCTAAATTGTTGCTTCAAGCGAGCAAGTCTTAGATCTAGATAAATCGACTTTTGAGGATGTAGTAAATCGAATCAAGACGTACGACGAGCGTTTAATGGAGGAGGAAGAACAATCATCTGAAAATCAAAGTAAGTTATTTTCTAATGCCGAATCATCAAGAAATCATGCCTATGAGTCAAAGGGGCGTGGTAGGGGTAGTGGGCAACGTGGTCGCGGTCGAGGCAAGGGTCGTGGTCAAGGCCAAGATCGAGGTACCAGTGGACCGAGTCAGAATCGGAACGAAGGTCAGAAATCCGCTAAGAAAGATCGGTAAAAAATCTTATCTTTCAGATGTGATAAATATGGTCACTTTGCTTTTGGTTGCCCCGAACGAAAACAGAAGCAGGAAGAAGCTCATCTGAATGAGACGAAGGAAGATGATCCGGCTTTATTCATGCACGAGATGGTATTTCTGAATGAAGAAAATCTTATCCCAAAGAGGTATGAAAACGAGTCTAATAGTAATGTTTGGTACCTTGACAATGGGGCAAGTAATCATATGACTGGGAACAAAAGTTTTTTCTCGGAATTAAATGAACGGATTACTGGTAGAGTAAGGTTTGGTGACGGTCCATGTGTGGAAATTGGTGGTAAAGGTTCTATACTGCTCGATGGAAAAACCGGTGAGCAACGTCTTATGACGGACATTTATTTTATACCGGACCTTCATAGCAATATTATTAGTTTGGGTCAAGCAACCGAGCACGGATGTGATATCCATATGAAGGGTGAATACTTGACTATGCATGATATAGCCGGGAAGCTACTCATGAAAGTTTCAAGAATGAAGAATTTTCTATAAAAAATTATATTGAAAATAGGAAATCCTGCTTGTTTACATGCTAAGCTGGAGGATGATGCTTGGTTGTGCCATGCACTACTTTGACATGTCAACTTTGAGTCAATGAAGATGATGGCATCTAAAAGGTATGTGAAGGGATTACCGATTCTTAATCGACAGAACCAGTTATGTGAATCTTGCTTGGTTGGTAAGCAATCATGGTTACCTTTTTCCAGTGGCGAGCAACTTCAGGGCTATCGAACCATTAGCAATGATTCATGGTGACTTATGCGGGCCGATTACACCATCTACCATAGCCGGAAATAGGTACGTGTTTGTTTTTATCAATGACTATTCTCGATACATGTGGACTTTTATGTTGAAACAGAAAGGGGGAGCCTTTGGTTGTTTCAAGAATTTTAAAACTATGGTGGAAAAACAATCTGGGCGAAAGATTAAAGTTTTACGAACTGACCGCGGAGGAGAATTTACCTCCGGTGCATTTAATTCTTTGTGTGAAACGGAAGGCATAGTCAGACACTTAACCGCTCCATACACACCACAACAAAATGGTGTTGTGGAACGGCGAAACCGAACCCCTAATGGAGATGACGCCGAGCTTGATGAAAGCGAAAGGGGTACCAAATTATTTATGGGGTGAAGAGGTGAGGCATGCTACTTATCTCATCAACTGTACTCTGACAAGAGCATTGAAGAACCAAACTCCGTATGAAGCTTACATGGGCCAAAAGGTAAGCGTAAGTCACCTTAGAGTATTTGGTTGTGTCGCAACCCCCGACCCCACCCCTGGAGCGGGAGCCGCGATGTAACACCCTTATTATTATTTAACGATTTTCGTATAGATTACGAAAACAAACGGGTAATTATGATTTCAAATACATTGAAAATACGGGTTCATTAAACTTTTTACAGAATTAAAACTATACAACATAACATGGGTGAGTTCGTCATTTAACATAACAACGATACATAGTGCGGAAGCTTATTTCTTGATCGTGTTCGGTTCTTCATGGTGCTTGATCATCCTCCGGTGCTAAAATTATACCTGAAACTCATAAAACATGAGTTGGATTAGTCATACGTAACTTAAAACGTATTTAAACGAGTCCGGGAAGCGAAAATGATTAAAATAATTTTTTTTCGCTAAAACAGGGTTTTTCGCGCCACGCGAAGGAACCAGGTTGCTCCCTCGCGCCACGCGAGGGAGATCGTTTTCCAGCAGGTCTGGAGCTGGGTCCTGCAATTTTCAGCAATACCAATTTTTACGGAAACGCCCATAACTTCTTCGTTATTGATCCGTTTTACGCGATTCTTTTTCCTACGCGTCCGTAATTTAATTCTCCATCTTATGGAGTTAAAATCCTACATCCAACATAAGAAATTTTTTTGACTTCTAAGCCCTCGACTCATTACCATTTTACCGAATTTTAACCCGTTTATGCCCTTTATCAAACAAACGTATTTGTTTGTTTCCTATATCACATACACTTCTTCAAATTAATGTTACCTACCATATTAGGTTCTAATCATAGGTTTATTACACAATTTAAACCCGTTTTCGCTCGTATGCTTATTTTGACCCGTTAAGGGTATTTAAGCACTTTAAAGCTTGAAATCGCTTTCATTCATTTCTAGCATCTTATTCCTACATTTCTTATCAAGTAATCTTCCACCACATCTATATGTGCGTTGGATTTAATGTGGATATCTATACGTTCCGAGTTTTTACCCCTCGGATTATCATTTTACGGCAAAGACTCATATAAAGTCTTTCGACCCAAGAATTTACATCTTTCACTACCTATACTCATTCTAAGCATTTATTTAATCATAGAACTTGTTTCCGAACCACCTTTAAGGGTCGTTCGTTCAAATTAGCTTACAAGGGCAATTTGGTCAATTTTCATCCTTCTTTTACTACAAGGACCTTTAAATACTTGTTTGACTCAAAATCCGACCTTTTAACTATAATTCTTGTTTGTAAACCATTATGTTTCTAAAACACCATGTTTATGACTCAAATTATTCGGTTTACCTAAAAGATAACCGAATATTCATTTTGACCTTGTCTAACACTTATAGAATCTCAAGTTCTAAACAATGAGCTGAATCATTATACAAACCTGACTCGGATCGTTGTATTGACCATTTTTTTTATACCTTGCTTTAATACTCGCTACTTAATAGCGATACAAGTTATCCTTCCGTATTTACTCTTGTTAACACACAACTCGACAATATTCATTAGTCGATATTTTCAAATGGTGATATTTTCACCATTCGACCCGTTTGGTCTAAGTGACCGTTTATTTTTGCGAGATGTTATTTAGTACCATCTCGTCTACAAGACTCGCTTCGGTTTATACCGAATAGTCTTTTTTTTTTTTTACTTATAAATCATTTCTTAACACTTCTTGGCCTACTATGGCTTAAGTCATAATTGTCTTTTTCGTAATTAACACGACGAAAAGGATATTCTAAAATATATGACTAGTGTAAGATATACTTACCTTGCATCCGAATTACGCTTTTCCTTCATACTTGCTCCGTTTGACCCGCTTCCTTTCCAAGCCTCCACCTAGCTTGTCAAGCGTCAAACTATCATTATAATTCGTAAGACGGTTAGATTAGTCATTATTAATTATTACTATTCCATCTTACGGGTTTTGCATCAAAATTCACCATTTGATTTTCATTTTGGTCAGTTTGACTTTTAAAGGTCAAACTGCCTATTAACATAAGTGATTATATTATAAACCTCGACAATTCATTTAAGCACTTTGTCAAGTATCCGATAGGCATTATTCTTACGCCACCGTTTTAACTACTTTCCAAGTCTAAGTTCATGCTATTATTAACACCAATTTGACTTAGCTCTCTATTATCAAAGCTAATTATTCATTGTTATGCAAGAACTAAAGGTTTCCATCTACATGTAAAACCCGTTTCATCATAGCATTAGACATTCATCCGAACATCAATATAATCAAGTTCTACATATTAATTAGTAGACATCATGATTCCAAACACCTATTTATATGAACCCAAATCACTAATTTCATCATAATATACTAAACCCCTTTCATGAAAGTATGATCATGTACCCAATTTCATGGTTTAATCAAACACCTTCAATTCGTTCTCATGCATGTCGATTCTAAGCATATCTATATCATCTATTTCATCATAACATCAAAACCCACTTATCTAAGTGTGTTAATTCACCAAATTCATCAATCCATAGCATGTTATGTATGATTTTCACTTAGGGTTTCGTTCCTAAGCAAGTATACATCACTAATCTAGCCATAGCTTCACCAATCCATGCCTAATTCGCGATTAGGATGATTATCAAATTCTTACAACTTCACCAAACATCAAGATTTTACATACCTTATGATCCTCTTGTTCGGGTGATCATTAATTCACGTTCGGTTGTGAATTTGGGCTTCATTTGATCCTTCAAATTGATGATTATATGTGGATTAGGGTTCTTGGCTCCATGGGAGCCCCTGAGCTCGATCCAGAACACACACTGTGTGTGTGTGTGTGTTTGTGTTTGTTTTAATTAAATAACTTTTCTAGTTATCCCGCTTTAACCCCTCGTGTTTGGTTCGTTATTAAGTAGGTCACAGCCTACTTATTTCTAATAACAATATTCCCACTTATTAACTAGGTTAAACATTCCTAATTAACTTAGTGGGTTCGGGGAATTTATGACTCAGCTTATTTATTTATTTTATTTAAGTCCCGTTAACTCGGGCCTTTTATCTACTTTGATTTCTCAAAGTAGTTATCCTCCTTTTATTAAATATTAGATTTATTTATTTAAACCCTATTATTTACCGGGTAAGTTTTACCACTAACTGTATTTTACCCGTCCTGTAGTATTAACGTGGTTTGATTACCAAACCCGTTTTCGGGGTGTTACAAGTCTACCCCCCTTAAAGAGGTTTCGTCCCCAAAACCTTTCTTACGTTCTTTACTAGTTTAGATCATCCGATCCTTAGCTTTGGTGATCACTTAAGCATTGCTCGCACATAATACTCCTACCAGGAAAGTATGATAATGTGCTTTTGGTTTCAAAGCGTATATGCCTTTTATGTGTATGGCCTCACAAGCCGATACTTTCATTTTTGTATTTCTTATTCTTGTCATTTAATTGACCGAGTTGCCATCTGATCGCTCGGTTATATTTATTTTCATTATGTTTACTTCAAGTTAGTCGTATTTCAACAGGCGCTTTATATAAGTGATGAGTCGTAACACTACTCCGACTTTGAAGGGTTTTACCGGCCAGACTGATTAGTCGCCGTCACTATACTCCCCGTCATTAGGGTATATCTTATTGCCAACCCGGCTTTTTATGATCTCTTCACTTTTAACCCATTTACTTAACTTAGCGAAACCCATCGCCTTTATACGAACTTTATCTCCCGTTATTATTTTACGCCGGTAGTTACAACCAGTTTCCTCGTCTTATACTATTGACCCGTAGGTTCTTTCACTTAGCCTCGTAGGCTATTTCTTTAGATTTTCACCTTTTTACCTTTTTAAGGTGAAACCCCGACAATTCTTTTCTTTCTATCTGTGACCCAAAGGTCTTCTTGGTCCCGTAGACCTTATCACTACGTTTAACCCCGTAGGTTATGATGATCCCGTAGATCATCTTTTATTCGAGTCTTTATTCAAATGTGTATACGTTTATATACGCATATGGTGTTAAGGAACCCCTCTTTATGTTTAAAATTATTCACCTTTACTTTTTGGATTTCGTTTGACCTTGACCGTAGTCTAAGGCTACATTGTTTTCTTTCGAATTATCTTTCCGACTTCTTGACTTCTAACGTCAATTACACGTCGGTTTGCCCTACACTTACCGTTACCCGGTTCTTACCTATACTTCTTTACGACCCATTACCCGGGTTCTTTATCTTAGTGTTTTTAACCTTTTTGTTTCTCTAGTTTGCATTTTTTTTCCTATATATATTCCTTTACGACCCATCACGTAGGTTCATTAATGTTTCGCGCTTCCATTATCCAGTTTGCGCTTACTTGCACTACCAAGTTTTTATACCTTATTTATCTCGTTTGACTTGTTCGTGTGAAATTTCATCACTTGTGCACATCAAACTCCATTCTTTATTCGACCCGTTCAACTTTAAAATAGTTGAGCGTAGTTATTAACATTACTGTTTGCAAATTCTCATTGTCTTTTAGTCATGACTCATATTCCGAGTCTTTTGACTTTCTATTTCGCGTTCCCGTCTCTTGGTTTACGCATTCTTTCCAAATCCTACCCATTCTTCAAAAATCAAAAAATTAGAAATGGCAAAAACGGTCTCGGTTATGGCTTGTGAAGGGTGTGGTGGGCCACATGAAAATTGGAGTTGTATGAAAGAATTAGATGATCAAACGGAAACGGTAAACTACATTGATAATAGACCTAGGCCGTCGGGTCCTCCAACGGGTACCTACAACCAAGGATGGCGTAACCACCCAAACCTTGGTTGGAGAGATCCCGGCAAGAGTAGTAACCAACAAAACCAACGAACTAACTTTCAACAACCACAAAATTTTTCTCAACAACAAGGTGGACGAGAAAGGCTTGAAGATAATGTATCTCGCCTCATATCCGACACCGAAAAGAAAAACTCAGATCGATTTCAGCAATTGGAATCGAATTTTAGAAATCAACAAGCTAGCATTCAAAACATTGAAAAACAATTAAATCAAATAGCTCAAAATTTCTCCGAGAGACCACAAGGCGCGTTACCGAGTAATACCGAAACCAACCCAAAGGCGCAAGTACATCTCATAACATTGAGAAACCGTACCGTGGGTCCCGAAGAGGCTCCAATCCCACCAACTAAAAGAAGCCAACCTAACCAAAACACAACTACACCCGCGCCCCAACAAGAAAAGGCTTCTCCACCAGTTCACGAGCCTACTAAGACTCCTCCTGTTCCATACCCCAGACGGTTAATTCGTCAAAAGACCGATGAGCAATTCGCAAAGTTCGAAAATTTACTAAAACAATTGCATGTTAATATTCCATTTATCGAAGTCCTAACTCAAATGCCTAAATATTCAAAATTTATGAGGGACTTCCTCACTCATAAAAGGAAAATTGAATCATCGCAATTAGTTAACTTAGGCGAAGAATGCTCGGCCTTACTACTCAAAAACTCCCGCAAAAGAAGCTTGACCCTGGAAGCTTCACAATTCCTTGCTCGATTGGGAAATCCCCAATTCGTAATGCACTAGCCGATCTCGGGGCAAGTATCAACCTCATGCCCTCATTAATGTTCAATCGACTCGGCCTAGGAAAAACAAGTCCTACGAAAATAAGCATACAACTCGCCGATAGATCCGTCAAATATCCACAAGGTGTCGCTGAAAATCTATTGGTCAAGGTCGGTGAATTTGTCTTCCCGGCCGACTTTGTCATACTAGATATGGAGGAAGATACCAAAGTACCACTCATCCTAGGGAGGCCATTCCTAGCTACGGCCCAAGCAGTGGTAGATATAAATGATGGAACACTAACTTTGAGGGTTGGGGACGAGGAAGTAAAGTTTTGAGTCGGAAAAAGAGTAGAAGACGAAGACCCGATCAACTACATGAAGGTCATTGACTCAAGCTTGGATGATGCTCTCCGACGGTGTAGCATGGGATGCAAAACATCCCACTTGGGTAACATATGACCAGACTTTGGGTCTAGCCAAGGACCCTTATAAACGTGGCGCACCACGGAGGCATTCCGCGGAACTATCCTTAGTTTAGTTTAGATTAATTTTTATGTTTTCTAGTTTAGTTTTAATTTTCAGGAATAAAACACACTCGGGATGGTGAAGGATAACAAGGGAAACTTGGACCAACACCCCATGCACGAAAACAGGGCCATCCGACAAATTTTCTTCATTACAGCAGGTTCAGCAGGGGCCGTGTCCACCCAACACGGCCCCGTGCTGCACAGTCTGCAGAAAATACCCAGTTCAGGTAAACTGGACACGGGCCGTGTTCACCCAACACGCCCCCGTGTCCAGGCTTCTGTTTCTTTTGTTCAACTTTTTATTACTGGCACCTGAACACGGGGCCGTGCCCGGACACCACGGGGTCGTGTCCAGACGCTCAGTAACATAACATTTTGCTTTTTCACACCTTTTACACATTCAATCAACCTAAAAACTTATTTTTGGGACACATTGAGGACAATGTGTAATTTAAGTGTGGGGGGATGCTAAAACTTTGAATCTTGCAAGTCCTAATTACAAGCCTTACACAAAACTCTATTGGAACCGCTAATCACCCCAATTTTTTTTCAAAAATTTTCATTTTATTTTACTTGTTTAGGTTTAACTTGGGAATTTTAAATTCTAAAAAAGTTATATTTTTACAAATTTACATCCGATAGCGTCGTGATAAAAAGAACTAACATAAGAAAATTATGAAAAGGCATGACAAGTTTAGTTAAAATTTAATTATATATACTTGATCACATAAAAACCCATTCCCACAAAAGTGAGTTTTGAGCCTTTATTGAGCATACAAATACATATCTTTAAACTAAATGCTCATTTTTCGTTTCTTGTGTGAATAGCCGCTTGGTTCTTACAACTCTAGAACTTGCCACGACGATTCATTCCCGGTCCTTACTAACTTAAACCCGAGTAAGTAAATGATGGAGGCATTAGGACTAACCTTTTTATTTCTACACCTTTATTTTTCTTTTTTTTTTACCACCTACCCAAAATCCCCCTAGTTAACCCCTTTGAGCCTAAACCTTTTCATTTCTTAACCCAAACCAAACACCCTTTCACCCACCAAAACCTTTTTATTTTTAACCCTTTGTTTTAGTAACAAGCTCGGTTTTTCATATGACTTTTCAAAAAAAAAAATGTTGATGATGAAGCAAAAGAAATAAACAAACAAGTTCATCAAAAATAACTTTGTTTGAATAATAGCTTCATCCAAATAAAAAAGTTTGCAAAAATAAAAAAGTCTTACGAAAACCGACGCTTTTTACGCTTTTTCGCCCTTTTCTACTAACCACTAACCCAACCACCTACCTTTAACCCAAGCCTAACCCTTCACCCAAAAGTCCTCTTGATATTTACAAAGGTATATAGTTAAAAAGGAGGAGGATTGATTGCTTGGCAAGCCTATGGTAGGAGTAAGTTCCATGCCGCTCTCGAGTGATTCACTAAAATACATCTTCGGCCAAGTGTTGAGTGATCCCCCGTGAGGTATGTGAACTTGTATATAAATAGAATTTTAAAGAGGCATGTTATGCCCTAATAAGTAATTTATCTTATGAAAAGTTTTAAATAAATCATGACGAATAGGATTGTAAATAAATAAAAATAAAACTTAAATAAAGAATCTTGGAAATCCCGACACTCTATGACAAGCCCAAAAACCTTCTCTACTACCCATTCCATTTAGGAGTGCAAAGCCATATTATAAAGAGTTTTTCTTGAGGACAAGCAAAGATTCAAGTGTGGGGGTATTTGATGTGTGCAAAACGCAACATATAAATTACATCAATTGTGGCATAAAACTAACCCCTTTTTAGTACTAATATTGGAAAAAGTGTGCTTTTGTCTTCCTTTGGTATTTTTAGGATTAAATGAGCTCAAATTAACAAAAGAAGCAAAAAGACAGCTAAATCTAACTTAAATACAAGAAAAGGAACAAACGTGGCATGCCCGACCTCCCCGAAAGCATCTTCCCAAGCAAAACAAGAGAACAGAAGGCTGAACACGCCCCGTGCTCAGTGAACACGGGGGCGTGCCCAAGTGTCAGCATAAAAGACAAAGTTGTAGAAGCTTCCATCGCCCACCACGAGGCCGTGCTCAGCGGACACGGGGCCGTGGTCAACTATAAGATTCGCAGAATCCAGGCAAATCTTGATAGTACAGATATGCTTCTGCACACGGGGTCGTGCCCAGCGGATACGGGGTCGTGGTCAACTAATGCAGACAAGAGCAATTAATGAAGACACAGAAGGAGGATGGACACGGGGCCATGCCCACTAGACACGGGGCCATGCGCACTGGACACGGGGCCATGCCCACTGGACACGGGGCCGTACCCGAGCTACTGTTCAGGCTATAAATAGGGGTGCTTGGCTCATTTGCAAACCATCCCTTGGCACACCACCTCTCTCACACTTCACCCACCACCCACCACCATCACAACACCATCATCCACCACCATCATCTATTGTCCATCATAGAGTGTGTGAGTCGTCTCGGGATCCAAGATTGATCGTAAGAGTTCTTGACAATCAAGGCCATGTTTGCCTAAGTCTCTTACATCACTTGGTGAAGACAAAGTGTCTAGTGTAATACTTTTATTTTTAATCTTTTCGCACCTTTTACTTGGTTATGTATTAATGACTTTAATAACTAGTTTCTTATGTTGAAGGTGATTCTTCCCTATCGTTTGTCCGTGGTGTCTTGGCATTATTTTACTGTCTATATAAAATAAAAGATTTTCACCATTCATATCTCCACGGTCTATATGGAGGTATGTTGGCTACCTGGTCGGGGGTTAAGGGAACGGTTTGGTAAGAGTCTTGCCTTGTTCAGTGTATAGATCCTGCAAGGACCTGGGTCAAATTTAGTAGGACCTCCTTCAATACCGACCGGTATTGGATGGCGGGGGTCCAAACTCTTTGATCCCCTCATATGTAAGCTACTATTAATACTTTAACCCGGCTACTTAGGACTGTATCCCTGCTGACTCAGACTACTTAGCCGAGGGTAACGTCACCTTCAAAAGAGGGGCCTACCATAATATGCATTAATAACTTAATTAATTATCTTTCAATAATCTGACCCTTTAGGATTGTATCCTTGCTGACTCAAACTACTGGGTTGAGGGTAACGTCACCTTCAAAAGAGGGGCCTACTACAATAACTAAGATAATCTCTTAAAAAGTGCAAAAGTGTGGAAATAATCAAAGGTTACACTAAACACGAGTCGGAGCTAAGTGATTCATCTTGTCTATCTGTTTTTTTTTCAGCATTTTAGTTTTTATTTTTCTAGTTTAAAACATTTTTCTAAACTTTTGATTTGATTAGACGTTGAGGATAAACCGGTACTAAAAGCTCTTGTGTCCTTGGACGACCTCGGTATCTTACCAACACTATACTACGCTCACCATGGGTGCACTTGCCCATATGTGTGTTTAGTGTTAGTAAATATCGTGTTTTATAAATTTAAAACTTGGCTAAAAAGTGTTAAAAAGGGCTTAACATATACATTAAAAACTAATAACACTCACGCACATCAGCACCCCTAGCTACGACTAGGGTGGTCGGGTGCCCCTAGGTTTGCCACATGGCATGACACGTGGCCTTAAGACGTTTCTGGCACACAATAGACTGTCGCGCCACGTGAGACACCCAGGTGGGTCCTGTCGCGGCCCGCGAGAACCATAAAATCATTATTTTATTAATTTTTTTATAAAAAATAATGTTATACGGGTTCGGTTATGTGTATACGGGGTATATTAGGGTGTTTTCGAGGGTTGTTATGGGTTGCCTAGCCTATGCTAAAGTCACTGGGCCCCAAGTAAAGCTAGATGATCGCTCAACAAAGTTAGTTCCTCTCGGAGTGGAACCAGCTTCTAAAGCATACCGGTTATGTGACCCGATTATTCGGAGAATTGTTGTAAGTCGGGATGTCGTTTTTGACGAAAAGGGGGTATGGAGTTGGAGTAACTTTTCTCACAAAAATGCGCAAGTAAAATCATTTGAAACTGGTACTTTTGATGTTTTTTATGATATTTTTGTTGCAGCGACAAATTCAGCAATTTCAGCGACCAACTCAGTTATTCCCGACAGCAGCAACTCTGGCGCTTCCGGTTCAGCGACAGTTTCAGCAAGTGTTACAGAGTCAGCGACAACCGCAGCAAGTGACATAAATACATAGGCAAATTTATTGACAGCTTCAGCGACACCTGTAGCATATGCGACACATTCAGCGACTGAAAATACAGCTTCATCGACAGAATCAGCATCGAATTTGAATTACGAGCACGAAGATTAAAATCCACCCTTAAGGAGGCCCACAAGACCTCGAGTGCAGCCACAATTTCTCAAAGATTATTATGTTGAAGGAACTTCAAACCAAGAAGTTGGATATTTGGAACTACTTTTGATCCAAGATGACGAACCAAGAACTTTTCAAGAAGCTAAAGAGAATAAAGATTGGGTCAAAGCTATGCGGGCAGAAATTGATTCAATTGAAAAGAATGGTACATCGCATTTGATCGATCCTCCAAAGAATGTGAAGACTATTGGGCTCAAGTGGGTTTTTAAGATAAAAAGGAACTCGGATGGTACAGTTAACAAGTACAAGGCATGCTTGGTTGTGATGGGATATGTGCAAGAGCAAGGAGTTGACTTTGACGGAGTATTTGCTCCGGTTGCCCGACTTGAAACAGTACGTTTAATTGTCGCTTTTGCAGCTTTTAATGGGTGGGAATTGCATCATCTTGATGTAAAAGCCGCCTTTTTGAACAGAGAATTACAAGAAGATGTTTATGTTGAGCAACCAGAAGGTTATAAGAATCCGGGGCATGAACACAAGATTTACACGTTGGTAAAAGCTCTCTATGGTCTACGCTAGGCCCCAAGGGCTTGGAATACAAAGTTGGATAAAATCTTGAAGAATATGATATTCACTCGATGTTCACAAGAACAATCCATTTACAAAATGAGTACGTCGAAATCTTTGTTGATAATATGTGTCTACGTAGATGATATGATAGTGATGGGAAACAAGATTGGGGAGATTCTCGAGTTCAAGCAACATATGTCAAAGACGTTCGAAATGAGTGACCTCAGTTTATTAACTTACTATTTGGGTATAGAAATATACCAAGGGCCGAAGGGGATTAGTCTCAAACAAGAGGGTTATGCAATAAAATTACTCAAGGAGGAAAGGAGGCAAGCATGCAAGACTGTAATTTAATGCACTGTCCTCTTGATCCAAGCTTGAAAATTACAAAGGATGATAATGGTCAATCTATGGATGCTAAAGATTATAGAAGACGAGTTGGTTGCTTGAGGTATTTACTTCACATTCGACCGGATCTAGCTTTTTTGGTCGGAGTTGTGAGTAGTTATATGCAGTCTCCTAAGGAGTCTCACTATCCTGCCATCAAACACATATTGAGGTTTTGAGGCACAGTTGCTTATGGTATACACTATGATCAAGGTGGATATTTGGCACTAAAGGGTTTCAGCGATAGTAACCAGAATATTGATCATGATGATGGTCGAAGTACGACGGGCCATGTGTTTTATCTTGGAGGTGCATCGGTTACTTGGTGTTCACAAAAGCAGTCAATTGTTGCACTTTCATCATGCGAGGCCGAGTTTATGGCAGCCACTTCAGCAACGTGTCAAGCGTTATGGTTACAAGGGCTTGTGAGCGAGATCACCGGGAGAAAGGAAGAAACCGTTGCTTTGTTGGTTGATAACAAGTCCGTTATTGCCATGATGAAAAATCCAGTTTTCTACGGCCGAAGCAAGCACATACACACTTGATATCACTTTATATGAGAGTGTGTTGAGAAGGGGCAAGTGAAGGTTGAGTTTGTTAGCGGAGTGGAGCAACGGGCCGACATCCTTACCAAAGCTCTATCGCAATTGTTCAAGGAAATGCGGGAGCTCATTGGAGTGAAGGACCTTCCCAAATTTAGGTCATCAATTGGGGGGTGAATGTTGGCAGCAATTGATTAGGCCCAAAGGACCGGGCCCATCCCAAGTTCTCTAAGGGGGTTGGGGCCCTAAGTGAGAATTAGGGTAAATTACTTGTTCACTAAGTTTGGTGATTAGTATAAATACATTAGCCAAGGTTAGGGTTTATGTATTAAGAGTGTTTATTGTATTAAGGTTTTGAGCATATTTTCCTTAGTATAATAAAAAGTGAGTTCTCTTAAAATTGTGTGTTTGTTCTTTCGATTAATCTATTGGTACTTGAGAAGAAAGCAGTTGTTACGACCCCCGACCATACCCTGGACGGGAGTCGTGTATGGACGGGAGCCATGAGCAGTCAAGTGGTACCGATGGTTATTTTTAAAATATTGTAGTGGAAAATTTCATCAGGAACGTGAGTTAGGAAAAATATCAGAGTTTTGAAACACCGGATTTTTATTTATTAAACAGATGGAAATAAATCCATGTTTTACAAAGGTAGCTTTAATATGGGATAAACCCGAATACATAAAAATAACATTTAATTTAATTTAATTTATTTGATAAAATAAGCCACTTCTTTAAGCCTTTCGGTGCCGTATCACAACTCTTATTCCAATCTACTGTAATCACCTGATACGCGTTTAAAAAACATTTGGTCAGCAGCAAATACTGGTGAGTTTATTCCGTTTTACAAAAACACATTTGTTATAATTTACAGTATTAAGAGCGATTACAATGTTTATATCAATCAATTACCCCAAATCGGTATTTGTCACTCGATCGGATCTGTGACTATGGTCATATCACACATTGGCTAACCCGTTGTCCAATGGTGAAGCTTATCAAGTAGTGTATACAAAACCCCACATACCGGCAGCAATTATAGAATACAAAGACTTAATCCCTGTAATTACAACTTTGAAAACAAGTAGGGTTTTGAAAGCATTTAATAAAAATAGAATGACTCACCTTGTAGGTATTATAGTCTTGATTTAACAGGCCACCTGATTCTAAATCTTCTGATAATTAAGCATCTACTTTAGAGTTCTGAATCTTCTGATAATTAAACATCTCGTTTGATAGTAATTTTATGGATTGGAGTTTTCTGATAGTTAAATATATAGTTTAACAGAATGGAATACGTATTAGTGTAAAACCAAATCAAACATAACGATGGTCACGAGATCAGAACCTTAACGAAATTCAACAAAGTATAGTCTTATTTAGACAACACTTTGGCATTCGTTAGTTAGTTCTTGAATCGATCGAACAGAATATCGTATCGGTGATTATTGGTTAGAACACCAACGTATAGAGAGAAGAATAGAAGGAATGAGCAAAGAATAATGAAATACTAGGCTCCTATTTATAGGTAAGGAGTATGCATTTCTAGGAAGTTTCCTTTATACTTTCTAGGAAATTACATATACTTTTCTAGGAAGTTACCTATACATTTTCTAGGAAGCTTCATATATACTTGTTTAGGAAGTTTCATATACATATTTCCTGGATACTTCCTACCCATATATATCCTCCTTACACCTTCCTTGCACATTCCTTAGATAATTCCTATCCATATACACTTTCCTTAGATATTATCTACCCCATATATTCCTTGTTGTTTAACTAATTAATTTATTTTAACCGTTTAATTAAGTAACTTTCTTATCTGATTAATTAATTAACTGACTTAACTGTTTAACTGATTAACTTACTTAGTTGTTAAGTTTACTTGGATTTTTTACGGATTATCTCACTTAGCTGTTTAACTGATTAATCTTCCTTAATTGTTTAATTAAGTAATTTACTTAGCCGATTAATTAATTAACTTACTTAGCTTACTTAACTGTTAAGTTTCCTTTCCTGTTAAGTTTCCTTAGCTATTAAGTTTACTTAACCATTAAGTTTTCTTAGCCACTAGGTTTACTTAATCGCTAAGTATTCTAGTTTAGCAGCCCCCTGGTTATGAGTTCTAATTTCTAGATACAATGGAACTCGTATTAGTGTATTAACTCAATTCAACATTAACGATAATCACGAGATCAAACCCACAACGAATGACAAAGTATAGTCGGGTACCGGCAAGACTTAAACATCCATTGGATCGGTTTCAATCGATCGGATATAGTACCATGTCAGTAATCGAGTTATTACCCTGATATTGGAGCAGAGTTTCGGGAATTTAAGGCGTTGATTGAAAGAAACGGAGATACAAGGAGTAGGACGTCATTTTAAATGAGCGAACTGAGCAATCTGACCAAGTGCCAAACCATTGGTTTTATAGCCAAAATTGTTGCCTCTCGCGTGTCGCGCCAGCCCCACCTTATCCTGGCGCGTGGCGCGGGGGAGGTCCATTTAGCCTAGACCTGCCATGTGTCCAGTATAGTCCTGACAGCTGACACGTGGCGCCTCATCATGACACGTGTCTTTGGCCGTCTTTTTCGCCCAATCACGCATTTTCTCGATTTTCGTGCTGGCGCTTATCGCGTACGTTTGGGTCTTGATCCCAAATGGTTCGATTTATAATTACGAGTCTAATAAAGGTACTTTTGTGCGGGTTAGTTTATCAACCATCAGGTTTTCAAGTTTTTTCGTACACACTTCGGATTTTGTTTCTAGATCTTTCCGAGGGTTGTTACAGCAGTAAATTACAATACTTGTTACAACTGAAATAAAAGATAAACAAGAAAAAAATTACAAAACAGAAAGATGTTCTTGGCTGAGGATCGTGTTAGACACAAGTCCCTTAAAACAAATTTCGAGTCTCCCAAGAGAACTCGTTTGTTTCCAGGATACAACGGCCCACGCAGTTGCACTACCGGAGTTGACGAAACCCGAAGGTATACCTTGAAAATAGAAAGAAAAAGAAGATGATTCTGCAAAGAAGAAATTGCATAAGTTGGTGAATTTTCGGTGTGCTTCTGCAGCAGGTTTTGATGTTGTATTTATACTGCATCCTAGATGAAACAACAAAAAACTGAATTAAATGAGAGAATTAAATTGCATTAAACGTCTTCAATGCATTTTAATTCATCATTTAATTAAGTATGGAAGCTTCTGTTGCGCGAGCAGGATAGACACTCTAGTGCGCGTGCGCCATTTTAGCCCACTTTTATGCGCGCGCAGGACAAACACTCTGGTGTGCTTGCGCCATTTTGGCTCACTTTCATGAGCGCGTGCGCAGGACAAATACTAATGCGCATGCGCCATTTTGGCTCATTTTCATGCGCGAGCCTTTAGGTCTGCACCACCCATGCGCCCGCACGCCACGTCACCATTGAACCTATACGATCACGTCACACAGTCGCGTCGTATTGGCTCACTTTAGTGCGCTGCGCGCGTCACATTAGTGTCCATGCACCTGCCTGCCACGTCATCCGCCAAGGTTTACCTGCCACTTGGTCCTTGCAGTCCCTGTGCTTTACCATAGGCGCGTGGTCAAAAATACAAAGGCAGCTCTCAAGTGGCTCACGACATTGCGAAGTGCAAAGTGCGCCATCAAAATACCACATTACACCCAACGCCCACACCACGCGCATGCATGTGTGCGAGTGCGAGTTAGGGTGCTCCGCACCCTTCGCGAGTACACTAGTGTGTGCTTCCATGAAACAGTAAGGAAGGATTGTTCCCAGTTAAATACCTCTTTAAGTTTCATCTTTCCTCCTATGTAGGACAAGGTGCCACTTTCCCATTATTTCAGCATTCAATGCATCAAACATCAAACTTTGAGCATCGATATCTCGTTCATCTTAGCTCCGTTTTGGACGCGATTTAGTTCGTTGTGAAGCTCCTCCAACATAGAACACAAACCCACAAATGAATATATAAAAACCACTCATTTTCTTATATTTATTTCTAGTCCAAAATTAGGAAAAATACATTTCCTATATTTGTGAAAATTGCTATTTTCACAAAATTTCCAACAATCCCCCACATGAATAGAAATCGATCTTTCAAGTTTCAACGATACACATTCAGCAGTTGATTATTGCAAGATAGGTAGGTGCAACCTTTGAACCTTCTTTTGTGAAGCATACTTAGCCTCCTAGGGTCTTGTAGATGCGGTGTCTTTGAACAATCCCCCATTTATCTATCTGACAATATACATTCACACAATACTCTCCCTGGTTTAGTCAAGTCCTCATGGTTGTGTCCATTTATGGTCATGGAACACTTTTCTGGTTCTGCAATAGCTCTAGGATTTGTGCCTCCCCACAAATCCATTCGAAGCGATCCCACTTCTCTCTAACATAGGTGATTCCTTTGAATTATTAAAAGCATCATGGTTAATTTGGATTTACTCAGATCCTTAACCTCAATATGCTTAACCTTCCTTCATGTCACTGATTGGAATGGACTAGGAAGTATATAACTCCCTTTATTAATTTTGGGGCACCCTGCACAGTGACTCCCTTTGGGTTTATGATTAAGTTGTCCTATTGAAACTAGATCTTAGGGTCTCCAGTCAGCTAGGTTAGGTTTCCCTCATATCCCCTTCCTCTATGGGCTTTAATCCCATTCCTCTTGACGACTTATAAACTAAATCTTTGCTTAAGCCTTTTGTTAACGGGTCTGCAATGTTCTCTTTTAACCAAACATAGTTAATTGAGATAACACCTGTTGAGATTAGTTGTCGTAGCGTGTTGTGACTACGTCGAATGTGCCTTGATCTGCCATTGTACATTGAGCTTTGAGCTCTAACAATCGTTGATTGATTGTCACAATGTATGCAAATCGCCGACAAAGGCTTTGGCCATCTTGGAATATCTTCCACAAATTGGCGTAGCCACTCCGCTTTTCCCCGCTTTTATCCAAAGCGACGAACTCAGATTCCATCGTGGATCTAGCTATAACAGTTTGCTTGGATGACTTACAAGCTATAGCCGCTCCCGCAAGTATAAACACATATCCACTTATCGATCTGTGATCTTTTATATCTGGTATCCAGTTTGCATCAGTGTATCCTTCGATCACTGCTGGATCACGGGTATAGTGTAATCCGTAATCTCTTGTGTATCTTATGTATCTAAGCACCCTTGTGATAGCTTTCCAATGATCCGAACTTGGATTACTGGTGTATCTACTTGGCCTGCTCATAGCATATGCTAAGTTAGGTCTAGTATATGCCAATAGATACTTGAGACTACCAATGATCCTTGAGTACTCTAACTGAGCAACACCCTCGCCTCTATTTTTCCTTTGACGTTGGGTGTTATCAAATGGAGTTCGAGCTATAGTCGTATCGTCCGAATTGAATTTCCCAATGATCTTGTCTACATAGTGAGATTGACTCAATACAAGACCATTTTGGTTTCTAGTGATTTTTACTCCAAGAATCACATCCGCTAGGCCCATGTCTTTCATGTCAAACATCGCTTTCAACATATCTTTAGACTTTAGTTGAGTTGATCATATTATCATCACTCCCAATGATAAGCATGTCATCTACATAAAGACATAAAATTATATAACAGTAAGGAATGAGCGAGTGCGAGTGCGAGTTTCGGTGCTCCGCACCCTTCGCGAGTACACTGGTGCGTGCTTCCACGAAACAGTAAGGAAGGAGTGTTCCCACTTAAATACCTCTTTATGTTTCATCTCTCCTCCTATGTGGAACAAGATGGCACTTTCCCATTATTTCAGCATTCAATGCATAAAACACCAAACTTTGAGCATCGATATCTCATTCATCTTAGCTCCATTTTGGACACGGTTTAGTTCGTTGTGAAGCTCTTCCAAGATAGAACACAAAACCACAAACGAATATATAAAGTCCCTCAGTTTCTTATATTTATTTCTAGTCCAAAATTAGGAAAAATACATTTCCTATATTTGTGAAAATTGCTATTTTCACAAATTCCAACACCATGCGGCTTCCCCCTTCCGGCCTGGTTGCTGCACAGCATCATCGCCATCACCCATGCAGGTTGGTGTACGGCTTGATGTTTGTGGGTGGAGTTTGCCGCATGAAACAAGAAAGACAGTGGACCATTGGAAGTTAAATGATCAAAGATATGACCGTTGAAGGTTTTTTTTTTTAAATTTAATTATTCTTTTTAAACATTACAAATAACCCCCTCATTCACCTTTTTACACGAACCTTCTACCATTGTTATTCTAATGTTCACCGCTTACGCTCAAACCTTCACTTTTTTAATCTCGTCATCAACCGGACCTCGAAGAGGAAGACGAAGAATAGTTTCGTGTTATGTCTATGTTTTTTCTAGTTTTATTTTAGTTGTGTTTTCTTTATTTAATTTTATTAGTTTGTTTAATTTAAATTAAAAAAAAATTATAGGGTACCTGTGGGTAGGTGATCCCGGTATTTTGCCCTATCTAAGTTACTTGAGATTGAAAATGACATGGCGGTGCATGATTGGACGGGATTAGGGTACTACGCTAGGGTGCTCCTTCCACCCTAATCATTGATAAAATAAAAACTTTAGACGAATATTTATTGTTCGTGTGACATATGTATCTAAACGTGGCTCAAATAGGTTGCACATGATGAGTTTAACTCAATCCTCTTTTTGCAGAGTATTATTATTATTATTATTATTATTATTTTTCAAAAATTATAAACTTACCACATATCTATACTACAGTTGCCTTTAAACTATAGAAATCGACACAAATTATTGTTTTAACTATTGAATTTATATTACAAAATAACTAACCTGTTTAGGTTTTTACATAGTCGGTGACCTTATAAACCCTCTAAATTACATAGTTTTGAATATGATTGGTTAATCTTCAAGACATCTAGACCTAAGGATTGTGTTCGGACATCCAAGGCCTATGTATCTAAGGCTACTTTAACCATTGTTATGTTACCTTTTGCATATTATCCAGAAGAAAATGATGTCTAACATCTATATGTTTAATCCTAAGATGTAACAAAGGAATTTTATTAAGATTATTAGCACTCCTGTTATCACAAAATACAGGATTGATAGAAGCATTTTCCTCATAGTCTATAAGTGTTTATTGCGTCAATAATGATTGTACACATACTTTACCGGCGTCTACATATTTAATTTTGGTTACCCATAGTGAACCAAATGCTTGTATATTTGAAAACCAAGATGTTAGTGCTAAACCCATAAAGGCACAAACAACACTTGTACTTTTTCTATGAATCATGCATCTACCAAGATCAGAATTTACAAAACACATTATATCAACACCTTCATTTCTTGGATGTCATAATTCAATGTCTATAATTCTTTAAATGTATCGAAAGATTCCCTTTACGGCTTCATAGTGTGATTTCTTTGGATTTTACTAAAATCTTGCACAATAGCATACACTATACATAATATTAGGGTGACTTGCCGTTAGATAAAGTAAGCTCTCAATCATACCTCGATATTTGGTGTTATCAAAAGATTCACCTTCTTCCTATTTTGTCAAGGTAGTAGTTGTAGCCATGGGTGTATCCATAGTTTTAACATCCTGAAAGTTATATATTGGTTAATAAAGGTACCATCATACTCATTTAAAATTCTTCATGCATTTTGTTAGAAAACTCATCACACAAACCATCATAAGCAGAACTAAATATAATATTATCAACATATACTTGCACACGTATCATTTCGTTACCTTTCTTTTTAACAAACAAAGTATCATCTACATTACCCATACTATATCCATTTTCAAGCACGAAAGTTTTTAATCTATCATACTATGCCCTGAGATCTTTTTTAAGTCCATATGATATGTAATTTGTAAACTTGATGAGGTTTAATAGGATCTTCAAAATCGAGAGGTTGCGACACATAAACTTCTTCATTAACAATTCCATTTAGAAAATCACTTTTAACATCCATTTAATAGAGTTCAAAATCTTTAGCAGAGGCTAAATTAAGCAACGCTATTATGGATTCTAATCTAGCAATTGGAGGAGAAGTTTCACCATAGTCAATGCCTTCTTGTTGATCAAATCCTTAGGCTACTAACTTAGCTTTGTTTCTAGTAATCAGACCATTTTTGTCACACCCCAACCGATGGTGGAAACATCAGAGTGAGACGAAATAGATTGCTCAGTAGACATAACACTAACACTTGCGACAAGTATTTAAATAATGAATTTCATTTTATTACTATAAGAATACAAGTACAACGTGGAAAGGAAAATACAATTACAACAACTTGAAATAAAAGAATTACATTACAATAAGTACACAAAATTTAAAATGAGTATCTAGGCATCCTACTATGTTCCATGCATCATCAACATCATCATTAAACCTGCAACATGTTTTAAAAGCGTAGTTCAGTACAAAAGTATTGGCGAGTATACAAGTTTGGTGTAGTAGCATATAAGTATAAAAATGATAATGAACAATCCACATGGCAAACCTAGTTATCAAGATTAACGTATAAATTGGCATGTGAACAAACAAGTCAAACCAAAGTTTAATGCAAGTATGACCTCTCGTTCACGGGTGGTGCGTTACTCCTATAGCGCTATATATGTTAAGGGAGGCTTGATCGAAGTTAATGACAAGTTCATCACATAAGAATCACCCAGAAAACACGAATTAAGCATAACAAATAGCAAGCATGTATTGGATTGTATGTTTGTATAACTGCATAAGAATATGTATGTTAAGTGTGTTTTGTATATGAAAACATGTTACACCCAAAAAGTGTGAAACCGGTAAAATGGGTCAAGTATACTCACAAATTTGCTAGGTCTTCGGATTATCCAAGTATTGACGAGTTAACGAGAATGAGAGAATGAATGTGTTTGGATTGGAGTTCAAGGAATGTTTATATTTGGAATTAGGAATTTAAGGTACACAAAGTATGTATATGAGAAAATAATCATCTAGACTTAATACTCGTTTTTGACACTATACAACCCATAGGGTTAGAATGATTTCATCATCACCATCATCACCATTCTCAGTAAATCCCACCAATAGCAAAGCTAAGGTAGGGTTTGAGGAGGGTAAGATGTAGACAACCTTACCTCTACCCCGTAGGGTTAGAATGATTTCATGCGTTAAAATACCCATTAGAATCGTAACGAGAATTTAAATATTTAGATGATGTAACTTAATACCATGACGAATAATCATTTGATTATCATCAAGGTTTGGTTGTTATATGTTTTATATATTATATGTAGTATTTAGTATAAGTATAGTCTAACATGTATTACAAGAATCTCATATAAGTCATGCAAGGAGGTAGGAGGATAACCTTCCATTTTAATACCTCTTTTGTAGATTCACCAATGCACAAGTTGTCACAAGGACAACAAGGATGGTCATGAATAAGACATAATAGAAATGAAATGAAATGTACATACTACTCTAAGGAGAAATCATCAAGTGATGTGTGGATCGAAGGTAGGATAGCCAAAGCTTTCCAAATAATCACACTCATATCAACACTTGTGGGTTAAAACCCTTACAAAACAGAAAGTTTGGAGTGATAAAACACCTCCTAATTGTATATAACAACCTTGTTTTTAAGCATACCAATCATAGACGTGATTAGTAGCATAAGGACATAGGTTTGTATGAATAGCATAAGTTTAAAGTAAGTTTTAATAAGTTTTTATTCAAAACAGAAAGTTCCTAACACTTTTATCCTCAATGTGGTGATGTTCCATCTTTGGTTTTCCATGGAAAACCTATGGAAACACTCCTAGAGGTGTCCCAAGTGTTAAGAAGCAAGAATATGTGAAGAAGATGGAAGATAAGTGAGGTTAAACTCACTTTTGTAAACTGCCTTGAATCTGACTTTTGCTACTGATTTGCAACTGATTTGGAGTGATTAGGGAGTGAGAATGAAGTGTTTGTAAAGTGGGAGAAATGTGGAAATGAGTTGTGTTATATAGGTGAGCTTAGGGTTGAGTTAGGTGGTGTTTAATGTAAGAAACACACCTAAACAAACACAAAAATGGCCAATGGATGAAGCTGAAACAACTTTCTGCCGGATTGGGGTTGTAGCGCGACGCGACGGCTCAGGGAGATCCCCGTCGCGCGACGCGACGGCTGGTATCTCCGGATTCAAGTTTGCATTTTGTCATTTTAGGCCCTTGTAGTTTGTATTGCTAGGTTTTAAGGTAGTTTAGGTACAAAATGCATAACATGAGGGTGTATTATGTAAATTAGACATATGAATAAGTATGTTCAAGTAGGATTAAGTATACGTATCGTGAATAAATGTCGTAAGCGTATAAACATGAGTGATAAGCGTATAAATCATGCGCGTATGATACGAAATTGTAAGTTTATCACATGTTTCCAAGAATTACGAAATAGGTATCAAAGTGTAACGAATCAAGACGTGTAAGTATAAAAGGCATAAGTAAAGGTATAATTCGTATAAAATAGGAGTGTTATTATGATTGAAGTCTCGGTCTGCAAAGTTATAAAACGAATTACGATTACCAAAGAAGCAAGATTTCCAAGAATAGATTTACAAAGCAAGCTTTCTAATTCAGGTAAGTCACGAAAAAGCAGAGCGTTACAATTTTCATCCATCTTATGTATAAAAACGTATTCAGTGCCTAAAATGGGGTCACCACAACACATGGATTGCTCATAATCTTCATCATCACTAGATGATTTAGCATGTTTAGCTTTAAGAGCAATTAATTTGTTTTTATCATTTTTAAGTTTGGCGACTTCATCATCTTTTTCCATGATAACCTCATAACCTTAAATGTTTCCAATCAATTCTTCCATTTGAATAGCGTTGAGATCCTTTGATACTTAATGGAAATTACCTTAGCTCTCCACCTAGGATGTAAAGCTCACGAAAATTTACTTACATAATTTTAATTAGGATCAGTAGCATCAAGAGCTTTAAGGCTAGTAACAATAACATTAAATCTAGCAAAACTCTCATTAACCCTTTTCATGTTCACCAACATTGTATTGCTCATATTATTATGCAAGTAATTCAATCTTGTTGTCCATTACTTGATGGTTACCTTGGTGGGTTATAACAAGAGTATTTCAAACTTCATGATGGGTTGGTAAAAGTCTAAGCTTTAAGTGGTTTAATTTTACTGAATTATGTGAAATATACTCTTGAACCACACTAGTTTGAGATGGTTTGAGTTTTACAGGATTTGACATATTTAAGGTGTGTCTGTGAGTTATTTCGAAGCGTTAAGGATGAAGACAGGCAAACCGATTAGGGGTAGAATAGGGATTCTTCGGCTTTGGCCAGTTGTTTGCAGGAGGTGCATCAGTAACTTGTACTGGTCTGGTGAACTTTGTGTGATTCAGGACCAATGTAGCAGGAGTTTCAATAGTTTTAAAATCTCAAAAGAACTAGTGGATTAACAATAACTGCAATTACTACATGGGTAGAATACTAGTTTTTCATGAAAGTTTTCATGATTCTGAATCTTGCTTTTCTTATTAGCTAAGACCATGTAACAATTTTCAGTATTATGATTGGTTTTCTCACAAACAGTGCATAATAATGTGTCTTTTGTGCTTTTACCCCCTTCTTAACCAGATTTTGATTTGGTTTTCAACTTTTGGTTAGGGCCAACAATTTTGGTCAAAACTGCTGGTGGGTTAGAAATTGGTGCCCTTTTCCATCAAATGTCATAAAAGTCATGGGTTTGAAGTTCTTGTCTACACATGTTTCATCAGACCATTTGATGGTGTGTTGATCCATGAATTTGTGAAAAGAACCACACTCAGTGATTGCAGTCTCCTTTCTAATTGATGAATTGGATTCAATGTCATTGACTTGAGATTTAGTAGTGTAATCACTTGATCCTTGATTATGTTAATAACTAAGACCAAATTTTACATTGTTTTTAGATTGCTGATTTAGCAAAATTTCAAAATCCTTACATGACTCAACCCAATTTTGGAAATTTGTGTTGATTCAAGTTGTTATTGACAAGATTAATATTTTGAAAGAAGTGATTTAAGTTGTCCAGAATGATTTGGAACTTCATGTTTTAATTCAGAAATAACTTGATCTTTTTCTTTCAGAACTTGTTTGTGAGACTTGATGGTTTGTGCCAGCAATTTCTCAGAGTTTTCAGATTTCTCAAGTAACATGACATTCAGTGCTTTGATATCCCTAAATGCTTGAATGCGCTTTTCATAACATAGTTCTGATAATATTTTTGGGGACATATCAACATGCTGGGATGGTCCAACAGTTGTTGATTCAGCAGTTAGAATAATGCACAAACTAGCAGTTTCACTAGTGTTGTGATTAGATGTCTCACTTAATGCTTCAAAGGCAACTAGTGCAAGATTCTGGTGATTCTGATTCTGTGCAAAATGATAAAGTGTTCGTCATTCAAATCCTCAAGCAGACTACTCCAATCTACAAAGGTTTGAGTGAAAAATATTTGTTGAGTAGTTTCTGGTGCAGGGGAACTAGTAGTTTGAGAAACTACTGGCAAATGAGCCTGGGATTGAGTTTGTGCTTGTGAGGGAGTTTGAACTTGTACTTGTAACATGTTAGTGGTGCGTGTCGAGCGTGATATGATTTCATTAATATTTTAAGTTCGTTTTACGCATTAGTCAAGTTTTAAATTTATAAAACACGATGTTGTACTAACACTAAACACACACTAGGGAAAGTACTCATTACGAGCGTAGTATAGTGTTGGTAAGATACCGAGGTCGTCCAAGGACACAAGAGCTTTTAATACCGGTTTATTGTCAACGTCTAATCGATCTAAATTTTTTATAAAAGTTTTTAAACATGAAAGTAAATCTAAAAAATTAAAAGATAAAAAAAAAATGAAAAAAAAATAGACAAGATAGAATCACTTGGATCCAACTCCTCTTTAATGTACCCTTTGATGATTTTCGCACTTTCGGACTTTTTAAGAGATTATCTTAGTTATAGTAGTAGGCCCCTCTTTTGAAGGTGACGTTACCCTCAACCTAGTGGTTTGAGTCAGCAGGGATACAATCCCAAAGGGTCGGAATATTGAAAGACAATTAAGTAAGTTATTAATGCGAAAAGTGGTAGGCCCCTCTTTTGAAGGTGACGTTACCCTCGGCTAAGTGGTTTGAATCAACAAGGATACAATCCCAGGAAGCCGGTTTAATGTTTTAATAGTAGTTTACATATGAGGGGTTCAAGCTATTCGCACCCCCGCCATCCAATACCTTTGGGGAAATGAAGGAGGTCCTCGTAAGCTTGAACCAAATCCTCGCAGGAACTATACATTGAACGAGACAAGAACTTTACCAAACCACCCTCCTAACCCCCTTCCAGGTAGTTAACGCGCTTTATATAGACCGTAAAGACACGAATGAGCAAATCAATGACATCATGAAGAAATGGTAAAGAAAATTCACTTTCAACATAAGAAACTAGTTATTAAAGTCATTAATACAAACCCAACATTAGTACTAAAAAGGGTTGGTTTTATGCTTCTATTGATGTAATTTATATGTTACATTTTGTACACATCAGTTAGCATGTGGTGTGTGATATTGAGAATGAACATTCACATGAGGATATGAATCTTGAATGGGTGGATGTGCAAATTGTGATGCAGATTGTATGTTATGACCAGGGGTATTTTGGGAAAAACTTTGATATGAGTTTTGAAATTCTGGATATTGACCAACAGTTGATTGATTCATTTGATTAGGATAAGTCACAACTGGTACAGATTTTTGTGCAAGATTCCTACACTCTTTTGCAAAGTGACCTAACCTATGACATCTATAGCATTCAACCCTTGATTTATCCTTCTCCAATTTACCCCTTCACTCTACACTAGGAAATTTCCTACCAGTTTTGTTATTAAATTATTTAGACTTAATACTCAATATAGCAAGCTGGTCAAAGAGGTCAAACTCTTCCTAGTCAACAGGGTCCATTGGTCTTATGATCATACATCATCAAAGCATAATTTTGATTTCCCACATGTAATGTGTTATTTTGGGAACTAAATCCAGAAGTTATATCAACAAAGTGATCATAACTCTGTTCATTCACTTTATAAGACGACGAACATGATGACTCATCTTGACTTATCATGGTTGTGTTACCAAATGTATAATCATCAGCAGTTTTACCTGATGACATCAACTTCTGTTTCTCATCAAGCACTCTCTCATAAGTGAGGCAAATTTCCATGAAGCTGTGTCAGAGTCATCTTCTTAAAACCAATAGAGTTTCTGAACACATAAGTAGTTGCATCCCATTTATCAGGAAGTGATCTCATAAATGTGTGACTCAGAGCAGAGTTTGTAAAAACTTTATTTACAAGCCTAAGCTCGTTGATGAGACAGTTAATCCTTTCAAACTGTTGAGTCGGAAATTCTCCCTTGATATGAGAAAATGTTTCGTACTGTTGATTCAGTTCTTCTCGGTTGTTCTCTTGAACCTCTTCTGTACCACCGAATTGTTTGTTCAAAGCATCCCACAATTCTTTGACATTCTCACGATGGAGCAATCCAACAAAGAATTCATTGGGTAAGGCCATGGCCAGTATCCCGAATGCCTTAGCATCGGGCTCCAACTTTTGGAACTCCTACTCAGAGTAGTTTGTGGGCTTTTTAGGAATATTAACATTCAGTTGTTCGGTATTTGGAACAGTGGGAACATGAGGGCCATACACCACAGATCTCCATCTACTAGTGTTCTGCTATGACAGGTGATGACTCATCCTTTGTTTCCATATTTTAAATTCATGATGAACGAGCATCAGAGGCTTGTTTGTCGATCCGATATTGTGAGGATCATGAGTGATTGGCATATCTCTGAGTTCTATCAACTTTTAATTCAGAAAATAGAGTACCAGTGATATGTGTAAAATGCAACATATAAATTACATCAAATGAGGCATAAAACTAACCCTTTTTTAGTACTAATGTTGGAAAAAGTGTGTTTTTGTCTTCCTTTTGTATTTTCAGGATTAAATGAGCTCAAATGAACAAAAGAAGCAAAAATGCAGCTAAATCTAACATAAATACAAGAAAAGGAATAAACGTGGCATGCCCGACCCCTCGACAGCATCTTCCCAAGCAAAAACAAGGCAACAGAAGGCTGAACACGCCCCGTGTCTAGCGGACACGGGGGCGTGCCCAAGTGTCTGCAGAAAAGAAAAAGTTGTAGAAGCTTCTATTTCCCAACACGGGGGCGTGTCCAGCGGACACGGGGCCGTGGTCAACGCAAAGATTCGCAGAATCTGAGCAAATCTTGATAGTACAGATACGCTTCTTCACACGGGGGCGTGATCAACTAATGCAGACAAACTTCATTTAATGAAGAAAGAGAAGAAGAGTGTACACGGGGCCGTGCCCAGCGGACACGGGGCCGTGTCCGGGCTTCTGTGTAGGCTATAAATAGGGGTGCTTGGCTCACTTGCAAATCATCACTTGGCAAACCACCTTTCTCACACTTCACCCACCCACCACCACCATCACAACCCACATCCACCACCATCATCCATCATCCATCATAGAGTGTGTGTAGTAGTCTTGGGATCCAAGATTGATAGTAAGAGTTCTTGACAATCAAAGGCCACGTTTGCCTAAGTCTCTTACATCACTTGGTGAAGACAAGCATTTAGTATAATACTTTTTATTTTTAATCTTTTCGCACTTTTTATTTGGTTATGTATTAATGACTTTAATAACTAGTTTCTTATGTTGAAGGTGAAACTTCCTTATCATTTGTCAGTGGTGTCTTGGCGTTATTTTACTGTCTATATAAAATAAAAGATGTACACCATTCATATCTCCACAGTCTATATGGAGATATGTTGGCTACCTGGTCGGGGGTTAAGGGAATGGTTTGGTAAGCGTCTTGCCTTGTTCAGTGTATAGATCCTGCAAGGACCTGGGTCAAGCTTAGTAGGACCTCCTTCAATACCCACTGGTATTGGATGGCGGGGGTTCGAATTTCTTGATCCCCTCATATGTAAACTACTATTAAAACATTAACCCGGATACTTAGGATTGTATCCCTGCTGACTCAAACTACTTAGCCGAGGGTAACGTCACCTTCAAAAGAGGGGCCTACCACATTACGCATTAATAACTTAATTAATTATCTTTCAATAATCCAACCCTTTAGGATTGTATCATTACTGACTCAAACTACTGGGTTGAGGGTAACGTCGCCTTCAAAAGAGGGGCCTACTACTATAACTAAGATAATCTCTTAAAAAGTGCAAAAGTGCGGAAATAATCAAAGGTTATACTAAAGGCGAGTCGGATCCAAGTGATTCATCTTGTCTATCTGTTTTTATTTTATTTTTATTTTCAGCATTTTTAGTTAGTTTTTATTTTCATGTTTAAAACCTTTTGCCTAAATTTTGATTTGATTAGACGTTGAGGATAAACCGGTACTAAAAGCTCTTGTGTCCTTGGACGACCTCGGTATATTACCAACGCTATACTACGCTCACGATGGGTGCACTTGCCCATATGTGTGTTTAGTGTTAGTAAAATATCGTGTTTTATAAATTTAAAACTTGACTAAAGTGTTAAAAAGGGCGAAAAATATAACTAAAAACATATAACGCTACACACGCATCAACCAGAAACAACTAGTTGATCTAATTAGTCTAATTCTTCTCAATGTCCTTTGATCACTCAATCAGTTATCATTTTGAGCTAGATTATCTTCTAAATCAACGGTGAAGTCAATTCAGTGAACCTCGCTCTAATACCAACTGTTGGATCTGAGTGTGTGTTGTGTGTGTTTTTCTTTGTAAAACAGCTAATCAAATTGGAAATCAATCAAACAGTAATATCTAAACACATCAAACAATCATAGATGAATAGGGAATGATTGCAAATGATTCATTATACTAATCAATAGATGTAATACACTCAAAACAAGTACACAATACTCCCACTCACAAGGTGAACACACTCTCACTAAGTTTTTATGTACTTAGATCTTAGAGTTAACCAATTCCTAGAATACTCAAAACTATATATAAGAGGTGTGAACTTTTAGTGACGTCATCATGAAAGCGACCTTCAACAGCTACATTAAATGATGTAACAGCCAGCAGTTGTGAAACTACTAGATTGTTACACTATTTCATTGAACTGTTGGATCTTTAGAGAAATACAGTGAATTGTTGGATTTCTTAGAACAACTGGTTGTGACCCAACTCTTCTGGAAATCTGGAACTTCTGTCTTTGACTTGTTGATTGGTCTTTGGGTCTTCAGCCTTTGACTTTGGTTGACTTGACTGCTAACTAGATCTTCTTTGATCAACACTTGTTCTCTATATTCTTGAAGGCAGTAGTTTAATGAAACAGGAGTTGTGGCAGTTGTTTTGTGAAGCTTTCAAGGGAAGAGAAACTGCTGGACTTGAAGATTGTATTTTAACTTATTCAGGCAAGGATGGTGGGTCCTTTGGGTTTTGACTTTCATCGTTAGCAGATCTTATATAACCCAATACTCAACATGTATAACTAATTACGCAACTTATAAAATATAATTACGCAACTTGTGTCAATAACTATGCAATCTATATTAGTCTTTCGTACACTTTGCACGTTAATAATTCTTTGTAGTTTAAGCTTATACTATATGAGATTTCCCAATATGTCATGGATTCATTTTTCCTGATATAACTTAGACAAGTTCCACACTAGTTATGCTTTGCAATAGAAAAATGCTTTTTGATCTATTGCTTACGATTTCATGTCATAAAACATATTTTTCTATTGACCGGGTTGGATTTTATATTTGCAATTGTGAAAAGATAAATCATGATAAACCTAATACAAACATATATTAAAAACTCAAATTTTATTATACAGATATTAAAGGAACCTAATACAAACATATATTAAAAACTCAATTTTTATCATACATATATTAAACGTGTGGCATATAAGGAGTACTTTTCTTCAAGTTTTAAATTATATGTTTTTTAACTTATTTAGTTTTATTCTTCTTTAATAATTTATGTTTATTCATTTATTTAAAAATCCTTAATATGCAGGTTTGTTTACTTTTTTCTACATTCTAATATAAATTTTATTGAAAACGGATTTGTATTCAAAATTTAAGTATTTTTTTGGCATCGTAAGCTAGAACGAGTGTCGATACCCTAATGAACCGAACCGATAACGACCGATTTGTATATACACACCCTTTAGAGCTTCCTCATTAAGGTCATCCACAACTTAGTGACATGGCACCGATTTGGATTTGCGGGCCACCTACATGGACCAACCTTGCGTTGTGGAGTGGCGTTCGGCCAACCCAAGTATGCAAAAGCAAACCTTCAATGGACTAAGGTGGTGGGGTCCTTCTCTCAAACATATAATTTTTAATATTTTTTAGTGGTGGTTTGTGGATGTTTGTTGCTACCGGAAAAGTTAAGTAAAGGTTTTTAGTGAGATTTAGAATCTAATATGCCATGTTGAGGTGTAGGTTTGTAGAGTTTAGCGTTGTGGATGCTCTAACGGTAGGGGTGTTAAAAAAAATCCGGATCCGAAACCCGAATTCAGAATATCCGAAATCCGTATCCGAAATTCCGGATATCTGAAAATTCGAATGTCCGAAACCGGATAATCCAAATTTTCGGATTCATATTCGGAGATGAATTTAAAAAATTATGGATAATCCGACTATCCGATATCCGAAAACTATATTTTTTACAAATATATATATTGTATATGAGCATTATATTTAGTTTGAAATATAGTAAAAAATAGTAAATAGTCGGATTCGATGTGGATTTATGAATGTTTTTAGTTTTCAATGTTAGAAATTTGGAAAATCGAATATATGTTTTGTTTTGATCTATGCACGAAATGAATTTTTTTTTTTATAAATTTGGATACCCGAATCCGTATCCAAAATTTTGGATATCCAATTTTCGGATATCTGAAATTTTAGATACGAATATTAATATTCACTATCCAAAATTTTCGGATATCCGTTTTTCGAACATTCGAAAACTGGATAATACAATCTTGAACACCCATATCTAAAGGGTTTTTGGAAAAGAGAGAGGACGAGATAGAGAAAGAAAGTGGTGAGTTAGAAGAAAGCGAAGGTGGAGATTCTTGGTTAAAACCACCGAAAACCATGTATGTGCCGCGGATTTTTGGATAGATGCGAAAGATGGTGAACGGGTGATGTGACACTTATGAAATTTTTATTGTTTTTCCTAAATAATTTACTTTTGTTAACTTAAAAAAAGTGATATGCATATGTGTTTCGACATAAAATTTATTAATGACGGAGTTGTATTCAAATTTCATATCATAATAAACTATATCAAGTACTAGTGCTGTAGCGGTGCGTGACAAATCAAACCAAATCAATACCGATCGAAACCAAATTTCCACCGCATTACGCGAAAATCCCATTAGTTCCTTATAGATTATATATACCACATTATATATACACTTAAAAGGCTATGTCGGTGGGCTAATCCGACATAGCCACGTGTCGACTTCTGGTTGGTCAAAAGAATTTTTTGCTTTTAACCCTTAACTTTTCTAATTTATGTGTTTAGTCCTTCTATTATAACTATCATAATATACATGTTTAGTCCCTCTACTTAATAAACTTTATTCCTCATTAGTTGACTTTGCTAATATACATGTTTAGTTTCTCTACTTTAACTTTGTTGTCCTTCTACTCTAGCTTTCCTAATATACATATTTAGTCCCTCAACTTAATAAATTTGATTCCCCATTAGTTTACTTTGCTTATATACATGTTTACGTCATCTATTTTAACTTTGTTGATATACATATTTAATTACTCTACTTTACTTTTATTTAGTTAAGTATTTCGCCTTTTAGAACTTTTTTTTTCTCCCTAACGTGATGAACCAAAGCCAATCCAACTGAATAATATTGTTTCCGCTATTGGTATTATCAGAACCAATATTTTTTCTTTTAGTATTTCGTTTGTTAGTGTTTTTTATACATACGTGGACGTTTCAATAATCCTTTTCCAATGATTTTATGTTACCCCTTTTGGTTGCTATACTGAGTGTCGGTACTATATTGATAATCAAACTCACGCCGCAACGAGCGGGGTAAAATTTCTAGTTTATATAAAGAATCATAATTAATTATTGCAATATAGTTTTTTAGTAATATCGTGTAATGCATGGAGAATATATGTGCACATATCTTGATGTCATGTGGATGTGACACGATGCATGCTCATTGACCAAATCAATGAAGCAATTTTTATCAATAATAATTGTAATAATAATAACAACAACGGATTTAATTTAAGGCTCATTATGACTCTTTGAATTATAATTATATTTAAATATGAGGTTCAGGTTTGGAGATCAATTATTGGTTGATCCTTGGTTTATCTTCAGACAAAGTGACTTGAATTCAAGGTGTTTCATGAATTCATGGTAGTAATGTTTTTTTTTTTGAACGTCCAACATATGAATCGCCGGGTACTTCGTACGCGGCACCCATTGGCCGAAAGGTAGCCCACGGCAGCCCAACCTGCACGCACGGAGCCCCTAGCCCACCATGCCACCAGTTCTGGGGAAAACCCGACCCTGCACCCGCCCGAGAGCACGACAATGCAAATCCGGTAAAACCCGGGTGGATCAGGAATCGAACTCGAGACCTTTCGGTCAGGAGTCTTCCCTCATTTCCATAACCACTAAACTATAAGCCTAGGGTTAATTTGTAGCCTTAATAATGCACTAGTTGTTATTTCACTAAGCGTTTAATAGGTTATATCTCACTTATGTCTCAACTTTTTTAGTAAAAAATGATAACTCATATCCACCAATCCAGGGTTAATACAGAAAAGAAAGAGGAAATTATGTAAAAATAACAATTTACAATCTGGTATAAAATAAATTATATCTTAAATATAACGAATGTCTAAACATAATTAGGATCAATCAAAAGAAGACTTAGAAGGTGAATGTTCGTTATGTTTGACAGGGTTTCATTAAAGTAGATTCGTCTATGTCTATTTCTTATAGGCTAACTAACCTAAAAATCACACCTAGGTTTTATAATGATCCCTTTCATGGGAATGGACAAAAATATCGAAAGCGAAACTGAACAAGAGAGTTATTCCTTCTTTCCTCTTTTGTCTTTGTAACCAGAGAATTATTCTCTATATTTTGTCCCTCTTTCATGAACAAGAGACTTCTAGCTGTATTTCGTTTTCCTATACTTGACATAAAAAGGGTTTTATAGACACAATTCAGTTTAAACCTCTCATTAAGTAGCAATTATCGTTCTAATGACTAGTTAAATGTGATTAATTTTTTTAACGTTGGTCACTTAACACTTTGAATAGGCATTAAGCAATATTCAATCATAAGCTTAGTTGTCCATATAAGTGAAATTACAAAAAAAAAAAAAAAAAAAAATGGTAAACAAGCTTCCAATCGTTTTTGTCATCTCTCATATCATATCGAATTTTACATTAAATAACTCGATTTGAGTATTGATATCTCCTTAAATTTCGTTCGATATCAGAGAGATATTTTTTTTTGAACGGCCAACAAAATATTATTAAACAACTAGCAAGATGCTAGACACCAAATTTACAATACAGCGAAAGAAAAACCACCGAATAAGTGAAAACCAACACCAATTACAATATTACACTAAAAGTCCTCCATTCATTCCAAGACCAGTGAGTCGAGCGCGAGCGATTTTTAATCCAGTAATAAGCCATTGATTTAGCCTCTTCAACAACCCGCGTAATATTAGGAGTCACCTGACCGAACAGGACTTCGTTCCGCATCCTCCAAACGCACCAGATTACTACCTGAGTAATAGCATTATAAACCATCTTTTTTTTCTTGGAGCCACTAACCAAATTCCATGCATCCAATACATCCTTCAGGCTGAATGCAATAGTGGGCGGAGCTCTACACCATTGTGATATGATCAGCCAAACCGATTGAGTAAACTGGCATGCCACGAATAGATGATCACTAGTTTCTGCGTAATCTCCACAGAGCAAACACCGGGTATCCGTAACGTTGATACCACGTGCTTCCAAAGCGACCCGGGTTGGTAATTTCTCCGATAAGGCACGCCAAGGCACAATCCCAACCTTCTTCGGAACGAATCTATTCCAAAAGAATAGATAATCAGGGGCCGATCTTGATGCCGAGGCTGTAATGCTCTTAATGCTTGCAACCGAGAAAACCTCCGACTTATCATACTTCCATACCCAAGAATCTGGCCCATTACCGCCTAAACAGTCACACAGAAGAAGAGTTAAATCCATCAGCTCCTCTTTTTCGGCTACCTCTGTTACCAGCCGACTCCAGCCCCAATTGAGATGCACCGCATTAGCATCCCATGAAACCCGGTCCGAAATGCAGCATTCCTTTTCTTTCTCAAGCGCAAATAGAAGAGGAAAACCAATATGCAAGGGCTGTTCACCGACCCAGATATCAAGCCAAAAGGCAACTTTTGACCCGCAACCCACCTTGCATCTAATAGAGGCTGGAAGATTAATACCCACTTGACTGAGCTGCTCCTGAATACCAACAATTTGCGTCCACGGACCAGCCAAAGACAACTTTGCAGGAACTGGAGCCCATGATCTATTATTATGATGAATCGCCCATATAACCCTTCGCCATAAACCATCCTTGTCCAATTTGAACCTCCACCACCACTTCGATAACATAGCTAAATTAGGGTCTCGGAGGGACCCAAAACCTAAACCGCCATACTCCACCGGAGCGATAACCTTCTCCCACGCCATCCAACTCATATGAGAATTCTCCTCCGACCCACCCCAAAAGAAAACCCTTCTCAACCTCTCCAGAACCTCTAAGACTTTCACAGGAGCTCTATACAACGAGAAATAGTAGGTTGGCAAGGAGTTCAATACCGACTTAATCATAGTAATTCTTCCCCCATATGAAAGGTTTTTTGCTTTCCAAATCGACAACCGGTTCTTGAACACATCTATAACCGGCTTCCAATTGCGAATAAGGTTCATATTTACACCTACCATGAGACCCAGATGCTTAAAAGGGAGAGAGCCCTTACTACAACCCAAGATGTTTGCCATAAGATGAGCTTCAACCTCGTCCACCCCAACCCCGTACACAGAACATTTAGATAGATTTACTTTCAAACCTGAGACTAGATGAAAACATCTCAGGATTCTGCGCAAATTAAGAGCGTTTACTTCCGACCATTCCCCAAGGAAAACTACATCATCTGCGTATATAAGATGAGAAATGATAGGACCATTAGATGTGCACCGCAAGCCTTTGAAAATACCTTCCGACGCGGCCTTTTTCATAATGCCGGACAATGCTTCTATGGCCAAAACGAACAAAAATGGTGATAAAGGGTCCCTTTGGCGTAACCCACGTGTACACTCGAATTCCATAGTAGGGGATCCATTTACAAGCACTGAAGCCCTAGAAGAAACTAGGGTTGCCATAATCCAACCCCTCCAAAGCGCCGGAAAGTTCATCTGAGCCATAACCGAGTCTAAATAATTCCAATTAAGGGAATCGTAAGCTTTATGTATGTCAACCTTAAATATCATACCCGTCTTCTTAGCCTTCTTCATCCAAGCAATGGCTGATATCAGAGAGATATTAACTTGTTATGAAACTCCTCTAAGGAAAAACGTAATCCGTAAATTATTAGTTAATGCGTATAATTATTTGTATCTTTTTTAGTAACAAAAATCATTTTGTGTTAAGTTTTCCCAACAAATATAGATTACCCTTTGAATTTCAGTAAACAATAAACTAGTTATAGCATTAATACTATACTATGATATATACATATATGTATATTGCAATTGTTGAGGATAATTAAAGGTAGTAATTAAAGGCAGTTTGTAGTGGATTACAAAGGAAGACAACAAAGAGAGGGAGTGGGGCATGAGAGCCATGGAGCCATTTGGTTGTGGATCCTCCAACAAAAACCAACCACGCTTGGAAAGTTAAAGACCAATTCCATCCTCCACCACCTTAACCTTGCTTTATTACTTCATTCCTTTATTTATGTTCAACTTTAAAATACACATCCTTAAAGAGCAATGGCTTTAAATATCATCTTATTTATACTTTCATTATAATTTAATCACAACACATCTTTAGTATATATATACAAGAACATAAAAAACGATTGTAAGTCCTCACATCTTGTTGATGATATATGATTTCGAGAAATCGATTCAAGTTATTCAAGTTTCGAGTTTTTGATCATGCTAGCCCTTTCGTAAGATACGATTAAAATGGTACAGACACAGTGGCAGATTTAGGAATATTTTCCAGTGAGTTTCTTTTGGTAGATTCTCACAAATTCTCATTATTTATTTTTCCAAATCATATTTTTTCCAAACCAATGGGGTTCATAGGAACCCGGAACTCCATGGATCCGCCACTGTACAGACAGAAAGACAAGTATTCTCTATTTAGCCGGCTTTTATGAAAGTGTAGCTATCAGCATTTGAAATGAGGTTGGTTAGTTGTGTATATGTGTTAGAAAATTAAAAGTCAAATGTTTTCTTTATGGAACATGTAATCTTGACAAACTGAGAATCTCATTATTTTGGCAAATAAATCAATTTGCAACTTATTATATATGCATTGCCCACAAGCACACATAAATGAATACTTAAAAAGTTGTTTCATATAAACTTCTTTTAGCTTATGTAGTTGAATTTATAAGTTCATGTGTTATATATAGTATCAAATAGCTAGGACATTCAAATATCAACCACCAAATTATTAGTAAAGAATAAAAATAAACCAGTATTACACATAACTATCCCTCATTTATCGCCTTCTTCGTAATTAAAATTAATCAAATAATTATAATTCCTTTTGTTTTTAATAATTCAACGTTTTTTTTTTTTTTTTTGGGAACTCAGGCCGCATTACACATATGACTTATGTACACATGTGACATATTTATGGAAAAGGTATAGCATCTTTCTTATATACTGTGTAGCTTCTCTTCTTCCCACAATGCATACGTGACTAATTAAATAATTGAAGATTCGTTATATTATATGGTGTCAACCTTTTACTTTAAAGGCGTGTTTGAAAATTGGCGCATTATGTGGACTTATAAAAAATGGTAATTGCCGTGTATTAGGTTTTGAAATCACATCTTGCATTAAAGAATTAGAATTCTGGTTTTATTTTTTTAGTATAAATCTATTGTTTTACCCATTTTGTTATATTATATATATATACACACACACACCCTAGTGGATTGTCATCCGTGCTCCTTCCGGGATTCGAAACATAGATAAAAATAATCAAATGCAAAAGGCATTCTACCCCACGAGATAAAAAAACCACATCTAGGCGGCATAATTGAAAGTCACGGAAAAGTTATCGGCTCAGTTCGTTACGGTATCAACACTCATTATAACCATAAATACGAATACCCGCGATAGGTTCAAAGTGAGAATAGAATAACCTACTTGTGATAGTACATATGCAATTTAGAAAAAAACAATATGTTAAAGTAAAAGAAAAAAAACTAAAAGTTGAGTGTTTAAATAATAATTATGATAAAGTGTAAGGGTAAATAGAAAAAAGTAAAAAAAAAAATTCTTATTAAAGTTAAGAGTTTAAACATGTCATTGTCAAAGTTAAGGGGGCAAAGTAATTATAATAAAGTATAAGAGTAAATAATGAAAAAAACAACCTAGGTCAAGGGGCTTAACATGTCATTAACAAAGTTAAGAGCCCAAATATGGGTGATGTTTACAAAAAAACATAAACAAACCACTAAGTATAACACAATAATACAAATTAGTTAGTAATCAAGATTTGGTAAATATTAGAGTAAACTTTCATTTTAATCCCTAAGGTTTGTCCAAATTTGTCATTTTAGTCCAAATAGTTTTTTTTTTCTTCTCTGAGTCCTTGACTTTTCCCTTTTATTGTCATTTTGATCACACTGCCTAACTTCGTCCAAAAACATCATTTTTAACCAAGGCTATTTTTGGGATTTTCAATTTAAATCTTTCAAATTACCATTTTGATCCACTCTTCTTTTATATTGAAAAAATAAAAGAAAAATATCTAATTTATAATAAGAACCCAACATTTCATCCAGATCTCTCAACCTCTTTTCAAATTCATCTTCATAAAATATTCATCTTCATCATCAAATCTCCCCACAACCACCACCATCACTGCCGCCCCTTCTTCACCCCACAACCACCAGCCCGATGCCCCTTCTTCACCCCATAACCATCACCCCGGTGCCCCTTCCTCACCCCAACTCCATTGTAACCCAAAAATACGAGTATGAGAGGTTAAGAAGACGAACTAGATCCACGAATACTACAACGTTTGAGCCTTGGAAACGGTATATTCTTGACTTCATGAACCTTGATAGCTTCTGGTTATTGTTTGTTATAGATTCTGTCATCATCAGAGTTTTGAGTTTTCAGTTGCCACTTAAAATCCCCTCTTCAGCTTCAGTTTGATTTGATTTGATGGCCAGTCTGGTTTGTATTTCTGAATGTTTTGGCCCAATCAGATTAACTAAGCCCATTCCCTTATGACACCGGTTAGTAGATTTTGAAACCGGTTTGGGTGAAACGGGTAACACTATGATACTTTGTCTAATATGAAATTGAACTGAAACTAAATTCCATGAAACTGTACAATGGAGTTGGGGTGAGGAAGGGGCGGCGGGGTGGTGGTTGTGGGGTGAAGAAGGGGTGACGGTGATGGTGGTGGTTGTAAGGAAATTTGATAATGAAGATGAAGATTTT
>JARYGA010049836.1:0-20620 GCA_030545235.1 Helianthus tuberosus
GTCCGTTTGAGGCCGTCGTTTGTAATTGTGTCCGTTTGAACGATTTCAAACGATAGAGTAGTAGTATAAATAGGCTGCTTGACTTTGTCATTTGGAACGGTCAGGTCTTGTGATACCGAAGTGCTGCCGGTATTTCCTCTAACTGTAAACGTTGTCAATCTAATATACAAGAGGTTTAAAGTACTTTTCAAGCTGTGTACACGTCCGTTTCTTAGTTTCCGCATCTGAAACGTACGAGAGCTCTTCCGAACGACTCGTTTAGGTCGCGAAACGATCCTACAATCATAAATTTACATTCTAGCACCCTATACAAAAATATAATTGACATATTAAGACCCCTAGACTTAAGACATAGGCTTTAGACATTCGTGCATCAACAAACTCCCCCTTGGATACAGCCGGAGTCTTCAGTCTTGGTCTTCACAGGGACTTGAATGTTTCTTCTCTTGGCTTAGTCTTTTTCAGCAACAACTTCCTAAGCTTCTCATTCTCATCAATTCTTTTCTTCTGTTCAGCAGCTTCCTAAGCTTCTCGTTCTCTTCCTCCAGGCTCCCCCTTTCATCAATCTTCCTTGCTTTTGGGATCAACACCTGGATTATCAGCAACAAGCTTCCTTTTACATCAATCTCGTCTTCAAACTCCCCCTAAGACTCTGCTATAGGGATCTTAATTTGGAACTTTTACCTGCAAATCTCAAACATTTATAAGAATAGACATTTTAAATGTCCAGAATTGATGATCTAGTTCTTTCACAATCCTATAAAGATTTGACTATTTAGAGAATCCAATCAACTAAACCTAACACTTTCAAAAATTTGATTTTTAACACTTTTCTGATTAAACACCGTCACACCCAGTCAACCAAGTCCAAGTCAATGACCTTGGTCAACTGCTTGATCCACCAAGTCCAAGTTAATGACCTTGGTTGATCAAATTATGAAGTATGCAATATTTCATTCTGAAAATAGTTCAAATGAATGAACTTTTGAACATTTTGAACTTCCAAACCCTTTTCAACTGTTCAATACTGTACCAATCATTGTTCTGCATCATCAACTTACCCAGCCCTCATCAAACACTGACATGATCTGCACTAAGCTTTGATCATCCGATTCCCAATGTCAGTTGTCGAAAATAAAATGAGAAACAATTTTTTTTTTAACTGGATAAACTGAAAACTATGTACACACAATCTTTTTGCGAGTGTGTTAAGGGATCATATCAGCTGCCGACGAAATACAAGTACCGTTAAGCTGTTATTTCATTTTAAGCATTAAACAATTCACGTAGATTGCCGATATACTGATCCTCTTAAATTCTCACAAAACTTTCAATCTGTTCAGGATACAGAATTAGTGTTTTAGGACTTAAACATCTACATGTGTCCCACCTCAGTATATACTCCCGTATCCAGATCCCAGTATTCAGTCTTACAGGTGAATATATGTTGGTGCATTCATCTGTCGTCTTCGTCTTATGTCGAGTCTCGGGTTCGTTGCTGATCTGATCAAGAGTGATGTCATCATTCTTGATGATGACATCATCTAATGACATAATCATTGCAACATCATCACAAGAAGACAAAATATGTTACATGTAAATATAGAATAGTTGACCGTTTGAATTTGACATATACGTTTGAAAGTAGTTAACCGTTTGAAGTCATCGTTTGAAAGGTTCTAGTTTCCGACGCCGAGGTGCTGTCGAAGTGTCTCCAGTCTTGTAAACGTTCAGAGATTAATAAACGAGACAATTAATAGTGAATCCAAGCTAAACGAAGACCGAATCAATGAATTCCGCCTCTGATTCGGTCTGAGCACTCTTCTGATCGACTCGTTAGGTCATTTCACGATCCTACAATATACCTAGATGATATCTGTAAAGGGTTAATTGCGAGGGCCGTGAGAGCTCAGGTCGATCTTTCGATACGCAGAGAGATGACGGCTTCGACTTTTGGTGGGTCCCCTTTGGGGATCTTCTTTTCAACAGCACATGATTAACCATTTTGCAATGTGTTATCATTTTTTATGCTGAGGGGAGGCTTATATTTCAAAGCAGCGTAAAGTATTCTCCAGGGACTAGGCCATTGCTTCCGCAAAATCAGAAGTCCCGTGATAATACCCCAGATATCACTAAGCATAAAGACCTAGTATCTCAGAATACGGGACCCTTCAAACAGGATTTCAGGGGTTACCTATATATCCTGGAGGTGTTCCCCACGTAGACGCACGTAAATTTTATGTTTATATCCCAAACTAATCTACTGATTTTGTGAAAACCTATCGGCACATCTTTAGCGAGACTGTTTAAATTGCATTTTATACAATCCAATTCTTTAGCATACTGCACCTGTCTAGCTGATGTACTATCATTTCCCTTTTATACACAAACTCATTTTTACTTTTTCAAATATTTTTGGTTTTTGTAGATTTTATCATGTTTTTGTATTTTTCTGCGAATTTCTCCCCCTAAAACTAAAACATATTTTTGTGTTTTTGTTTTTATCAAAAAGCAGAAAATAAACTGTACAAAGAAAATTGACAACACGACATGGTTCACGTCAGATCGCTGCCCAAATCGGCTTCACATTCAATAACCCTCCCAGATTGCAGATTTTTCATCCCGTTCAATTTCAAAAGATAATAAAATCTCTTTTTGTCAAATGGTTTAGTATAGAAATCCGCTTTCTGATCATCGGTGTGCACGTGTTCAATCCGAATTAACTTTTTCTCGTGACAATCACGAATAAAATGATGACGGATCTCAATGTGTTTTGTTTTTGAATGATGAACCGGATTTTTAGTAATGTTAATGGCCGCTTCATTGTCCACATAGATCGGAGTATCTAAAAATTGAAAACCGAACTCTCGCATTTGCTGTTGGATCCAAAGGATCTGCGAACAACAGCTGGAGGCTGAAACGTATTCAGCCTCGCAAGTAGAAAGCGCTACTGCGGTTTGTTTCTTACATTGCCAAGTAACAAGTCGAGTTCCGAAGAACTGACACCCAGCAGTGGTGGACTTTGCATTTTGCTTGCAGCTCCCAAAATCAGAATCAGCAAAACCAGATAAAGTAAAGTCACCCGAGTGAGGATACCACAAGCCGATGCTTGGGCAGCCTTTCAAATACCGTAAGATACGTTTCACAATGGTCAGGTGTGACTGCTTTGGATTTGACTGATATATGGCACAGAGACATGTCGGGTACATGATGTCTGGACGGGAAGCCGTGAGATACATCAGAGAGCCAATAATAGATCGGTACAATGTCTCATCCATTTTCACACCATTCTCGTCGGGACAAATTCCATGATTCTGTGCGAGGGGGGTTGATGCAGGACTGCAATCTGTCATATCGAACTTGTCAAGCACATCCTTCACATACTTTGATTGATGAATGAAGATTCCGTCGGGCATTTGTTCCACCTGCAGCCCGAGGAAGAACTTCATCTCCCCCATCGAACTCATTTCGAATTTTTTCTTCATCACCTTTTCAAATTCTTTGCACATGTCGTCGTTGGTGGATCCAAAAATGATATCGTCAACATATATCTGCACAATCAACAAGTGGCCTGCTTCTTCCTTGGTGAACAAAGTGCTGTCTACTGTGCCTCTTGTGAACCCGTTGTCCAACAAGTATGTCGAAAGCGTCTCATACCAGGCTCTCGGGGCCTGGTGAAGTCCGTATAACGCTTTGTCCAGTAGATACACCTTGTTTTTGTGTTGTGGATCTGTAAACCCCGGCGGTTGCCCCACATACACTTCTTCTCTAATAGTTCCGTAAAGAAAGGCAGATTTGACGTCAAGTTGATATACTTTAAAGTCTTTCCATGACGCGAAGGCTAGAAAGATCCGAATTGCCTCAAGTCTGGCAACCGGTGCGTAAACTTCATCATAATCTATTCCTTCCTGTTGACTGAAGCCTTGAACCACAAGTCGTGCTTTGTTCCGGACCACAACTCCTCTATCATCTGTTTTGCATTTAAAAACCCACTTTGTTTTAATCAACTTTTGATTCTCAGGCAAATCTAAAAGTCTCCAGACGCCCAGCTTCTCGAACTGTTGTAGCTCCTCCTGCATTGCATTCACCCAACTATCCTCGGTCAATGCCTCTTTGTAGGTTCTGGGCTCTATCTGTGAAATAAAACATTTTAATGAGACTTCTTTTTGCATACCAGCAATAGATGAATAAAAACATGTAAGAGCTTGGTCAATTTGGTGTCGGGTTTTAACACCACTTTGTAAGTCACCAATGATCTGTTCTGAGGGATGATAAGACAACGTTCGTGGCATAGTATTATCAGGCACATTCACTTCCGATTCCAAACTCGATATGTTCAGATCAACAATAAGATCAATGGATTGATCCTCAGCTTCCGTTGGATCCTCGTCAAAAGACGGAGCGGGTTCCGCTTCTGAGTCGTCAGATTCATCAAATGATGGAACTGGTTCCTCTGGTGGTTCGTGTGCTGTTCCACTTGGGCCTGCTTCATCATCGTGAGTACCCACGGTGGGTTGAGAAACTTCTAGCGGTCTAGATACTTGCTCTTCTGACACAGTTTGCTGATATAGATACATAAGAGCTAGTTCCTCCTCACTCGGCTCAACTGGCAAATGAAACGACTCCCAGAGCTTATCGTAGTCGAACAGGAATCTTTGTCCGGGAAGTTGTGCTGATGGAGTATGCTTCTGACAATCCACGTGTTGAACTTGAATCACCTTACTCAGACATGGTACGAACACTCTTTTCAAAGGACTTGCGTATCCCACAAAGAAACCTTCATTAGCTTTAGCGCCAAATTTACCATTTTCATCAATAAACGAGCAAGGAGACCCAAATGGCTCCAAAAACTCAAGATTCGGCTTGTAACGGTGCAACAGCTCAAAGCAAGTCTTTTTGTACTTTTTGACAGTGAGGACTCTATTCAATGTGTAACAGGCTGCTGAGACTGTTTCACTCCAGAAAAAGATTGGAAACTTGGAATCGGCTAACATTGTACGTGCTGCCTCAATCAGGGTCCGATTCTTTCGTTCAGCTACGCCGTTCTGCTGTGGTGTGTACGGGGCACTGAATTCATGAAGAATTCCCTTCTCGTTGCAGAATTCGTACATCTTGTTGTTCTTAAATTCTGTTCCGTTGTCGCTCCGAATCCTCCGGATTGGCAGTTTATACACCGTTTCCATCTTCTTGAAAAGCACCATCAAAGATTCAAAAGTTTGATCTTTTCGTTCCAAGCACACTACCCAAGAAAATCTTGTAAAGTCATCAGTCACCACCAAGCAATATAAGTCTCCGCTGATGCTCTTTACGTTGACAGGCCCGAAGAGATCCATGTGCAATCTCTCAAGAGGTAACCTGATTGTATTCATCATCTTCAATGGGTGTGACTTACTGTCACACCTCTAATTTCCACGTGTCACCGGTGGGCCCGGTGGGGGTATCGTGACGTCGTTGGTATCATCATAGACAAGCAACACAATATAATAATGCACAGCGGAAGCAAAAGATAGATTCATTTCAACTTTTAAATAAAATGTAATAATAAATATCACGAGTAGTTGAAACGGATCCACAGGCGGATCGAAATAAAATAGGATAATTGTTCAACAGTTTAATGTCGTCCAAGCTTGCGAGACTTATTGTGGACGCTCTAGAAGACAGCCAGCCTATTACCTGTAGTACCTGCACTTAACCTTTTGGGAAAATACGTCAGTTTACACTGGTAAATACAAATTAACTGACTCATTTTGAAATGATTAAAAATTGATTTGTATGCACATGGCACAAAAATATTTTTATAACTTGGGATAATTATATTACATAATCTTGTAAAGGATTTACATGTTACTTATGCATTCAGTAGCCCGGTTCGTGCCGGGTTAAAGATCAATAGACACACCACAATATTGAGTTATACACTTGACAGGTGTACGCCTACACCCCGTGCTCAGGTCGTGGCCATCTCGTAAGATAATGCCGAGGATATCCGGGACATGGTCATTAACCCCCCAAAGGCTTTAAGCAAACAAAACATACAATCAAAACATAGCATCTCAATAAATTTAACCACTATTCGATTAAAGAATTTAATGCTAGACCAAGCGGTATTTTATATACCGTACCCCAAGCCCGTATAGGGAAAATAAGTTAAAAGTATTTACCTTGGTAAGTATTTATCTCAACAAGCAATAAGGCAGATAGCTTTTACCGGGCTCCTAATCTGGAACGAAGGTTTATAAATAACCTATTAGATTTCCAACGGTCTTTTTTTAAGCCTAAGCCTAGACCGGTTAGTTAAAAGGACGAAACGGTTTAACGCACGATTAAGCGAAGACCGGATAGAATGTGATTTAGACCCGACAAGTTGGAATACTTGTTTAATATGGGTATACTAAGTACATTCTGGATTTTGAGACAAAAATGATAATGTTTGACCCGTCTCGGTCAATTTATGCAAACTAGTTACATAAACCGAACCGAACGCGAAAAGAGCGTTACGGGTATCTAAAAGAGTCATATGCAAGTTCCCTGAGTTAATATGCTCTAAATATGATATAATATCAGCAAGTCATTTCCTATATTGCCCAAAATAGATTTAAACACAATTCATGCTTCATAAGGGCATTTTGGTCATTTTAAAGTATGTAAAAGAGTTAAATTAGAAATCTGGGTTACAGGTCTGGTTTGTACAGCAAACATACTTAATTTAACATATTATAACAGTAGGGTATGACCCATAAGTCAAAATTATCATTTAAAACCAAACTATGCTCGTTAGGGGTATTTTGGTAATTTTACAAGGGCTTAAAATGTCAAAATCGGGAATCTGAGTTTATAAAATTGTACTTACTATTTTTATATGAAAATATACTAATTACATCAGTAGGTATAAGTCTTATATGTTTGACATGGTTATAGCATGTACTATGCGTTAAAAATGCCTAAAAAGGCGATTTGGAGCCGTTTCCGGGTTTGTAAAAGAAAGCTGAGATTTTTATACTTCCAGAAGGTTCAACATAATTTATTTAATAAATAAAATCAGTAGGAAGTGGTTTGGGGTCAATCGGATTTATAAAACTCGTTTTATGGCCAAAAAGGGCAATTTCGGTATTTACCGAATTAAACTTAGAACAGTATGATCAGCCAAAAATAAAATAAAAATCTTTAAAAATCCTAAAATATTATATAATATCAGTGAGTAAAAAGTTTTATATCAAAAAGTGGGTTTAAGTGGGTTATATGCTAATTACGCCGTTTAAGTAACATAAAGCTTGTAATTTACGATAATGAGCATATCTCTTAAACTAGGCCACAAACTGATATGAAATTTTCGGTGCAAGTTTATATATCAGTATCAAACGTTTCTACTCTTTCACTTTTTCAAAAATCACGTTTTATAGCAAAAAGGGCAAAATAGTCATATTTAAGCATAAACCGGTAACATGCATATGAATCGGTTAAACATGGAACCAAGATGTAAAATTACAGAGAGTTAAACATATATGAAAGTTGGTCTAAAATATGCTCTAATGCAGATCTTAACATGCATGTACGGATCAGAACCGATAGTTAAAGAAAAAGTCCGTTTATGAGACTTTCGGTTCCGATTCGGGTGTAATACAGAAAATTGTCGAGTTGATCAAGTTGAAATATGTTCTTACATTATTTATAAAGTTATTTTGATGATCAAACAGGTTGCATGTAGCCTACATTACTGATTATGCTTAAATTTGCAAAAACATATTCTGTTGACTTTTTATGAAGAACTTTGACTCGACAATTAGCATGCTTAGAGTGTGAATCTGAACATACCCTTTTAGGGGTTTGTTATACTCATAAATACCAACTTGTTGGTACTTTTGATTCGAGATATGACTAAGCACATTTTGTTTAATTGCAAAGTCAAACTATATTTACGATATGTTTGACTTTTAGTAAGAACACTAAGTTAGAACGGATTTGAGGATGATATAAACACTTACAAAGGTCCTAACAAGCTTAGTGATCACTTATGAGGATGCTTGGTCGATCAGAATGCTCCAGAGAAGGATCTCGTGAATTTTGAAGTTTCAAGTGTGCTTGAATGTTGCAACTATGGTGAACTTTAAAGGAAGTTTGATCAGATTTAATGTTGTTGCAGATGTTTATGGAGGTTATATAATCAGTCCAAGGGTGCTTTTCTTGCATGAAATTCGATTGGTCAGCCTTCTAAGTTGATAGCAGATGTTAACACCTTGCAAACAGACCTGACTTGCAGGTGTCCTGCGCATTCTGTCCAATTTAAGCAGTCGCGTAGCGCGACGGATGAAGGCCAAGGGCTCGCGCTACGCGAGTGCCTTGGTTACCAGCTCAACAAGTTTCAATGTTTTGCAATTCAGTCCCTGAACTTATGATTCGTGTTTTAAGCTATTTATTTGCACTCTAAATCCTTGAAATATGATTTTTATGAACCTTGGGACCTTTATAAACATGGCAAAGTCCTCGGTTCACTTTGCGCTCACTCGAAAGGTCATGAAAATCATCGTTGACACTTTTAACCCCTCGTTTACGGTTTTGGCCATAACTTTCTCATACGTTCACGAAACTTCATGAAATTTTTATCACATAACCTAGTGAGTATATTTTAGCATTACAAAGCTTTGGGTGTGCCAAAGGGTCACTCAGAGGTATACTTTCAACATGTTGACACATTTAGCCCCTTTAGTTTGTAATTCCTCACTTTCTTTCATTCTTCGCTTCGTATGATCCATGATCGATCCGTTTAGGGTTATAAACACCATGTAGGGTTATTGTAGGACTTAATTATCCATTGTTGACACTTTGGACCCTTATATTCACACAGTTTTACCGTTTGTCAACTTTAGTCCCTCTAAAGTATGTTTTCACACGTTCAAAGCTTATGACACGTGTCAAGACATTATTGGACGTAAATTTCCGAGGTGTTACATCCTCACCCCCTTAAAAGAAATCTCGACCCCGAGATTTACTGAAACAAATGAGGGTATTTTTCTTTCATCGTGGATTCTACCTCCCATGTGTATTCGGGACCTCTACGGGCATCCCATTTGACCTTAACAATAGGTATGTGCTTCCTTCGAAGTTTCTTTACCTTTCGGTCTTCAATCGATAACGGCTTTTCCAAAAATTTCAAGCTTTCGTCTATATGTACATCCGTATACGGTATAACCGGTGGTCCATCAGCGGAACACTTCTTCAAATTACAGATGTGAAACACATTATGGATAGCACTAAGTTCTTCAGGCAAGTTCAACTTATAAGCGACTGATCCGACACGTTCGATAATCTCGAAAGGTCCTATGTACCTCGGGCTTAGCTTGCCTTTCTTACCAAATCGCATCACCCCCTTCCAGGGTGATACCTTAAGCAACACTTTTTCACCTACTTCAAAGTGAAAATCTTTGCGCTGTGGATCCGCATAAGCTTTCTGCCTATCCCTGGCAGCTCTCAATCGATCGCGGATCTGGACAATCTTGTCCGTCGTCTCAAAAACAATTTCTGGTCCTGATAGTTGGACATCTCCAACTTATGCCCAACAAATAGGCGATCTACACTTTCTACCATATAAGGCCTCAAATGGCGCAGCTTTTATGCTGGTGTGGTAGCTATTGTTGTAGGAGAATTCAATTAGTGGTAGGTTCTTATCCCAACTACCACCTAAATCGATCGCACACGCACGTAGCATGTCTTCTAAAGTTTGAATAGTATGCTCACTTTGACCGTCAGTCTGTGGATGATAAGCCGTACTAAAATTCAAACGAGTGCCCAATGATTGCTGGAAACTTTTCCAAAAATGTGACGTGTATCTAGTATCTCTATCCGAGATAATAGACACAGGTATTCCATGTAAAGCTACAATCTTATCAACATATAATTGGGCTAGCATATCGGAGCTATAAGTCTCCTTGATGGGTAGAAAATGTGCTGACTTCGTCAGTCTATCTACTATGACCCAAATAGTGTCATTTCCTTTTCTTGTCTTTGGCAACTTGGTGATGAAATCCATCGTCACCATTTCCCATTTCCATGTGGGAATTTCAGGTTGTTGTAGCAAACCTGATGGTTTCAGGTGTTCTGCTTTGACTTGCGCACAAGTCAAACATTTAGACACATAAGCAGCTACGGACTTTTTCAAACCAATCCACCAGTAGTTTGCTTTTAAATCCTGGTACATCTTGTCTGCTCCAGGATGAACATAATATTTGGAACTGTGGGCCTCCTGGAGGATAACATCCCGAAGTCCCCCAAAAATTGGAACCCATATTCTTCCATTTAGTCTAAGCATTCCGTCCTTGTCATGAGATAACTGCTCCTCAGTTACTCCCAACTTTTCTTCAGGATAATTAGCTTCCAGCACAGCTTCCTTCTGTGCAGCTAATATCCTTTTGTTCAAATCATTCTTGATTTCAATGCGCTTAGCGTTGATTCTTATAGGCTTTACTCTTTCTTTTCTACTCAAGGCGTCGGCAACTACATTTGCCTTGCCTGGATGGTACTTTATTTCACAATCGTAATCATTCAGATTTTCCATCCATCGTCTCTGTCGCATATTCAAGTCCTTCTGATTAAACAAATGTTGAAGGCTCTTGTGATCTGAATAGATCACACACTTGGTACCATATAAGTAATGTCTCCAAAGTTTTAATGCAAATACAACGGCACCCAGCTCCAGGTCGTGGGTGGTGTAGTTCTTTTCGTGTATCTTCAGCTGTCTTGAGGCGTAGGCAATAACTTTGCCTTTCTGCATGAGTACACAGCCCATACCAGTGTGTGATGCATCACAATATACCACAAATTCATCTATACCATCGGGCAGTGTTAGTACTGGTGCATTGCTCAACTTGTTCTTCAGAATATCGAAGGATTCCTGCTGCTTAGGGCCCCAATCAAACTTAACCTTCTTGCGTGTCAATGAAGTAAGGGGCGCAGCAATCCTTGAAAAGTTTTCGATGAAACGCCTATAGTATCCAGCTAAACCCAGAAAACTGCGAATTTCCGTAGGCGTCTTTGGCTCTTGCCAATTCATAACAGCTTCAACCTTAGCGGGATCCACTTGGATACCACGCTCGCTAACAACGTGTCCAAGAAACTGGACTTCTCGAAGCCAGAATTCACATTTCGAGAACTTGGCATAGAGCTTCTCTTGATGAAGTAGTTTGAGAATACAACGAAGGTGTTTCTCGTGATCAGCTTTGTTCTTTGAGTAAATAAGGATGTCGTCAATAAAGACGATGACGAATTTATCCAGATAAGGCTTGCAGACGCGATTCATGAGATCCATGAATGCGGCTGGTGCGTTAGTGAGCCCGAAAGGCATCACTAGGAACTCGTAATGTCCATAACGAGTCCTAAACGCTGTCTTGTGTACATCTTCATCCTTGACTTTCAACTGATGATAGCCCGACCTCAAGTCGATCTTAGAAAAATAGCTTGCTCCTTGTAATTGATCGAGCAGATCGTCGATCCTGGGCAGAGGATACCTATTCTTGATGGTGACCTTATTAAGCTCACGGTAGTCGATGCACAAACGCATCGATCCATCCTTCTTCTTGACAAATAAGATTGGCGCTCCCCAAGGAGACGAACTAGGTCTAATAAAACCTTTTGCTAATAGATCATCCAACTGCGTCCTTAATTCCTTCATCTCCGTCGGTGCTAACCTATAAGGTGCTCTCGCTATTGGTGCAGCACCAGGGATGATGTCAATTCGGAATTCCACTTGCCTATCTGGTGGTAAACCAGGTAGTTCTTCGGGAAAAACTTCAGGATATTCCGAAATGATAGGGATATCTTCAATCTTAGGCTTTGGCTCATCAATCGTAACTTGCGCCATATAAATGACACAACCCTTCTGCATACATCTGGATGCCTTGAGCATGGACACTTGCTCTGGCAATCCATGCTGAGTATCTCCTTGAATGGTAAGTGACTCTCCAGCCGGAGTTTTAACTATCACTTGCTTTTGTTTGCACACAATCTGGGCTTGGTTATGCGATAACCAATCCATGCCTATAACTACATCAAAGCCGTCGAGCTTAAAGGGAAGTAGGGACAAAGGAAAAGAATGATTCCTAATGGATATAACACATCCATCTAAAACAGTTGAGGCTGTTTCTATGGTTCCATCAGCTAACTCCACCTCATACTTCACACTTAAGGCTTTTACAGGCAATTTTAACGACTCACAAAACTTATTATCTACAAAGGACTTATCCGCTCCAGAATCAAATAAGACTCTAGCAAAAACATTATTTACAAGAAAAGTACCTGTAATAACATTGTCATCTTGAACGGCTTCCTTAGCGTCCATCCTGAAGACCCTTGCATTGGTCTTCTTTCCCTCATCGGCTTTCTTAGCGTACTTTGGGCAATTAGACTTAATGTGCCCTTTCTCGTTGCAACCGTAACAGGTTGCATCCTTCAGACCCTTACATTTCAAAGTCGTGTGATCAGTAGATTTGCAGATTCCACATGGCCTCGTGTGGGATTGCGATTTCGTTTCAAAACGACATTTCCCAAAGTGGTTTTTCTTGCAGGTTTTTCATTTGGGTTTATCCCCCGACTGTTGCCCATCTTTCCTAAATCCTGACCCTTTTCTATGGTCGTTATTCCCTCGGTGTCTCTTCTCCGATCTCCGTGAGGTATCGTCCTCACGCTTTCTCTTATTCTCTTCCGAGTTCCTATGTGCTCTCAACCTGACCACGTCCTGAGTGAGAGAGAGATAGATCAGCTACTGATCTGAAAGTTGTAGGCCTCGATGCCTTAACGCTAGCTTTAATCTCAGGGGCCAAACCCCCAATGAAACGGGCAATCCTTTTTGGCTCAGGGGTTACCAAGTAGGGAACCAATCGAGATAGAGTATTGAAGGTGGTGAGGTAAGCCTGACAATCTAGATTCTTCATTACCAACGATACAAAGTCTGACTCGATCCTTTCCACTTCATGTTGTGGACAAAAATTTTCTTTAATAAGGGCTACGAATTGATCCCATGACATACTGTAAAGTGTGGCCTTTCCGGTGGCTTGCAAAAGAGATTTCCACCATGCTAGTGCGTCCCCCTTAAACGATTGGGACACATACTTCACTACATCCCGTTCAGCACACCCGCTGATATCTACGACTGTATCCATTTCGTCTATCCAGGTCATGCAGTCGACCGCTCCTTTTTCCCCAGTAAAGTCTCTGGGTTTGCATGAGACGAAGTATTTATAAGTGCAAGACTTACCGTGCGATTCATGTTTCTGCTTGATCTTCTTTATCGGGACACTGTTTTGGTTAGAGGAGTGATGATCCTCATCATCCTTCTTTGGCTTATCATTCTTAGGTACCTCCTTCTAAGAGGGCGGCTTGCTATGTCCCTCCGAATGTGTTCTTGGTTTGGAACGTGATGCGGTTCGGGTCCTACTTCGGGTCCCGCTTGCTTCACTAAATTTTCTATTCAGTGCTTCGACCACGGCGTCATTCACTAGTGCTTTCAATTCCGCACCAGTTACTAACATTTGAGCATTTTCAGGGTTCTGTGCCGGGCGACTGTTTAGTTCTTCGGATTTGGCCATGTAGTCTTAAATTGCTACATAAAATAAGGACAAGGTCTATTTAGAAGTCTAAACAGTATTATCGTTCTCGACGATTTATTAACCATGGTAAACAAAAGCCATATTAGTTAATTTTAATAATTTCATTCAGGATTTTTACTAATAATCTTTTTAGAACGAAATATAATATTGGCATAATAAGCCTAGTCACGTAGACAAATTTTCTAAATTACAAATTTAGATTTTTATAGGATTAAGGTTTGACTAATCAAAACGAATCAATCCTTTCTTTGGCAGGGAGTCTATAAGCTACGACTGCCTTTCTGTTTTATATGACATTTATTATGACCCGTAGGCATTATGTCACTTTCAATTATATACAAAAATAAAATTTTGGATAATTTATTAAAAAGGGTGACATGTGTGATTTCACGGATCACATTAGTCAAGAGTGTTAACATATTTGCAGATGTTAACAGAGATTGGAATCTTTTAAACAGGTTCTACCATCTTGGCTAAATTTGTGACAGCATAACAGCTAGGTTTTACCTTTTAAGATCCTTATTATTAAAATGGTGAATTACGATAATAAGGCTATTTTCCATTTATTCATTTATTATATTTATGCATATAATTTAAAAATGAAAAGCTAAAATTACCATTCTAATTTAAAATTTAAAGAGTACAAAATTGCCCTAAACGGGACTTTTCATAAATATCATGCCCACGCAGGGGCTAAACAAATAACAAACCCTCGCAGGGGTCAAAATAAAAGACATGCCCACGCAGGGGCTGAACAGAAAGAAACATTACCCACGCAGGGGTAGAGTACAAAAATATATGTCCACGCAGGGACATGACTAGATAACAAGCAAACAAAGGATTCAGTGATCCTTCTTGCGTTTACCCTTGAGCAAGCTCACTACCTTGCTAAACATCCCCTTCCTACGCCTCCGTTCATGATCCAACCCCTGCCGCATCTCGTCTCGCACCCCATGTATCTCGTGAATGATTTCTTGCATTTGGGGCGGCGACATTGTCGGCGCCTGAGGTGGTTGCTGATAGTACGACGGCTGAGGAGGCTGATAAAGCGGAGGTTGGGGCGGTTGCGGCTGCTGATACTGTGGAGGTTGAAGAGGCTGCGACTGTTGATACCCATATGGTGGGTACCCATAAAGTCGAGGGTCCTGTAGCCCAGGGACCTCCAAAGGGAGCTTCTTGCTGGAAGGTGTTGGAGTTTGCCGCTATCCAGTACGGATCCTCCATATAGTTGTACCCCGTGTGAAACTGCTGCTCAAAGGGGTTAAATGCCGCAGCATTAGTGTAAGCGGGGATTTGTTCTCCAAAACCCGGTGGTGGCTGTGGCTGTGGCTGTGGCGCGATTGGCGCCGTTGCTACTTCAGAGACGGGGTTTGAAGATTCACCCATCTCTGTTTCTTCATGAACCGGTGAGTACCGGCTGCCACTAGAAAGTGGAGGGGTACTGATGCGTATCCCCCCTCGTACGGACATCCGCGGGGTAGTTCTCCTTCGCCTCGGAGGCGGGGGAGGCTGAAGTGGAGGTGCTGCTGCTGGCGGAGTGACCGCTACAAATTGGGAATCCTCAGAAGGATTCTGCTGCTGCTGGGGCTGCTCCTGCTGGTGTAGGGGGGAGTGGTGAGGCAGGTGCAAAGGAGAGTTGTGGTATGACTGGTGCAGAGGGGAGTTATGGTAAGATTGGTGAAGAGGAGAGTGATGGGAAGACTGGTGAAGAGGAGAGTGATGGGAAGACTGGTGCAAGGGAGAGTTATGATAACTGGGGGTAAACACCCAGTCATATTGTTTGAACATCTCCTCATAACTATCGGGACCATTGTAAGGTGATCCCAAAAATGGTGACCCATCAGATATCTCGATGGGGTGGTTTGGTGTGCCGGATGGTGGCATGGATGGATCGGTATCCTCATCGACCTCCATCTCATTGCCACCCGAGAAGTGGTCCTCGGGTCCAAGTGGGTTAAAACCCACTGGTTCTTGCAGGTAATCGTCAGGGTTGTACAGTCCCTGAATGGTGGGTGATGTGTTGTCAAAGGGTGACTGGCGTCCAAGAGGAATGTAGGACTGCTGCGAGTGATGGGGCTCATTCTCCGAATGAGGCCCAAATGAATGGGGAATGGATGGTGTGGAGGCTGGTTCAGTGAAGGACCTCCATAGATTTTGGGCATCTGTGTTATGAGAGCCCGAAGGTGTTCGCCGATGCGAAGGCCCGACTTCGTGATCATTTGGGGCTACGTATCCTCCTCGTCCCCCTCGTCCTCTCATTCTTGGTGGCATGATTAACTACCTGTCAAAAACAAATAAGTGATACAACAAAAATATAATTTAGACAAGGTTAGAAAATTTAAACAAAAATTTTGGAAATTTCCTAAGTTCTTTGTCTAGACTCGAGAATCGAGGATTGTGCAATTGTGTAACTGAGATTAAACACAAAAAGGCTAGTGTTTAATTCACTCAGAGTTGGCTCTGATACCAACCTGTCACACCCCTAATTTCCACGTGTCACCGGTGGGCCCGGTGGGGGTATCGTGACGTCGTTGGTATCATCATAGACAAGCAACACAATATAATAATGCACAGCGGAAGCAAAAGATAGATTCATTTCAACTTTTAAATAAAATGTAATAATAAATATCACGAGTAGTTGAAACGGATCCACAGGCGGATCGAAATAAAATAGGATAATTGTTCAACAGTTTAATGTCGTCCAAGCTTGCGAGACTTATTGTGGACGCTCTAGAAGACAGCCAGCCTATTACGTGTAGTACCTGCACTTAACCTTTTGGGAAAATACGTCAGTTTACACTGGTAAATACAAATTAACTGACTCATTTTGAAATGATTAAAAATTGATTTGTATGCACATGGCACAAAAATATTTTTATAACTTGGGATAATTATATTACATAATCTTGTAAAGGATTTACATGTTACTTATGCATTCAGTAGCCCGGTTCGTGCCGGGTTAAAGATCAATAGACACACCACAATATTGAGTTATACACTTGACAGGTGTACGCCTACACCCCGTGCTCAGGTCGTGGCCATCTCGTAAGATAATGCCGAGGATATCCGGGACATGGTCATTAACCCCCCAAAGGCTTTAAGCAAACAAAACATACAATCAAAACATAGCATCTCAATAAATTTAACCACTATTCGATTAAAGAATTTAATGCTAGACCAAGCGGTATTTTATATACCGTACCCCAAGCCCGTATAGGGAAAATAAGTTAAAAGTATTTACCTTGGTAAGTATTTATCTCAACAAGCAATAAGGCAGATAGCTTTTACCGGGCTCATAATCTGGAACGAAGGTTTATAAATAACCTATTAGATTTCCAACGGTCTTTATTTAAGCCTAAGCCTAGACCGGTTAGTTAAAAGGACGAAACGGTTTAACGCACGATTAAGCGAAGACCGGATAGAATGTGATTTAGACCCGACAAGTTGGAATACTTGTTTAATATGGGTATACTAAGTACATTCTGGATTTTGAGACAAAAATGATAATGTTTGACCCGTCTCGGTCAATTTATGCAAACTAGTTACATAAACCGAACCGAACGCGAAAAGAGCGTTACGGGTATCTAAAAGAGTCATATGCAAGTTCCCTGAGTTAATATGCTCTAAATATGATATAATATCAGCAAGTCATTTCCTATATTGCCCAAAATAGATTTAAACACAATTCATGCTTCATATGGGCATTTTGGTCATTTTAAAGTATGTAAAAGAGTTAAATTAGAAATCTGGGTTACAGGTCTGGTTTGTACAGCAAACATACTTAATTTAACATATTATAACAGTAGGGTATGACCCATAAGTGAAAATTATCATTTAAAACCAAACTATGCTCGTTAGGGGTATTTTGGTAATTTTACAAGGGCTTAAAATGTCAAAATCGGGAATCTGAGTTTATAAAATTGTACTTACTGTTTTTATATGAAAATATGCTAATTACATCAGTAGGTATAAGTCTTATATGTTTGACATGGTTATAGCATGTACTATGCGTTAAAAATGCCTAAAAAGGCGATTTGGAGCCGTTTCCGGGTTTGTAAAAGAAAGCTGAGATTTTTATACTTCCAGAAGGTTCAACATACTTTATTTAATAAATAAAATCAGTAGGAAGTGGTTTGGGGTCAATCGGATTTATAAAACTCGTTTTATGGCCAAAAAGGGCAATTTCGGTATTTACCGAATTAAACTTAGAACCCTATGTTATGATCAGCCAAAAATAAAATAAAAATCTTTAAAAATCCTAAAATATTATATAATATCAGTGAGTAAAAAGTTTTATATCAAAAAGTGGGTTTAAGTGGGTTATATGCTAATTACGCCGTTTAAGTAACATAAAGCTTGTAATTTACGATAATGAGCATATCTCTTAAACTAGGCCACAAACTGATATGAAATTTTCGGTGCAAGTTTATATATCAGTATCAAACGTTTCTACTCTTTCACTTTTTCAAAAATCACGTTTTATAGCAAAAAGGGCAAAATAGTCATATTTAAGCATAAACCGGTAACATGCATATGAATCGGTTAAACATGGAACCAAGATGTAAAATTCCAGAGAGTTAAACATATATGAAAGTTGGTCTAAAATATGCTCTAATGCAGATCTTAACATGCATGTACGGATCAGAACCGATAGTCAAAGAAAAAGTCCGTTTATGAGACTTTCGGTTCCGATTCGGGTGTAATACAGAAAATTGTCGAGTTGATCAAGTTGAAATATGTTCTTACATTATTTATAAAGTTATTTTGATGATCAAACAGGTTGCATGTAGCCTACATTACTGATTATGCTTAAATTTGCAAAAACATATTCTGTTGACTTTTTATGAAGAACTTTGACTCGACAATTAGCATGCTTAGAGTGTGAATCTGAACATACCCTTTTAGGGGTTTGTTATACTCATAAATACCAACTTGTTGGTACTTTTGATTCGAGATATGACTGAGCACATTTCGTTTAATTGCAAAGTCAAACTATATTTACGATATGTTTGACTTTTAGTAAGAACACTAAGTTAGAACGGATTTGAGGATGATATAACCACTTACAAAGGTCCTAACAAGCTTAGTGATCACTTATGAGGATGCTTGGTCGATCAGAATGCTCCAGAGAAGGATCTCGTGAATTTTGAAGTTTCAAGTGTGCTTGAATGTTGCAACTATGGTGAACTTTAAAGGAAGTTTGATCAGATTTAATGTTGTTGAAGATGTCTATGGAGGTTATATAATCAGTCCAAGGGTGCTTTTCTTGCATGAAATTCGATTGGTCAGCCTTCTAAGTTGATAGCAGCTGTTAACACCTTGCAAACAGACCTGACTTGCAGGTGTCCTGCGCATTCTGTCCAATTTAAGCAGTCGCGTAGCGCGACGGATGAAGGCCAAGGGCTCGCGCTACGCGAGTGCCTTGGTTACCAGCTCAACAAGTTTCAATGTTTTGCAATTCAGTCCCTGAACTTATGATTCGTGTTTTAAGCTATTTATTTGCACTCTAAATCCTTGAAATATGATTTTTATGAACCTTGGGACCTTTATAAACATGGCAAAGTCCTCGGTTCACTTTGCGCTCACTCGAAAGGTTATGAAAATCATCGTTGACACTTTTAACCCCTCGTTTACGGTTTTGGCCATAACTTTCTCATACGTTCACGAAACTTCATGAAATGTTTATCACATAACCTAGTGAGTATATTTTAGCATTACAAAGCTTCGGGTGTGCCAAAGGGTCACTCAGAGGTATACTTTCAACATGTTGACACATTTAGCCCCTGTAGTTTGTAATTCCTCACTTTCTTTCATTCTTCGCTTCGTATGATCCATGATCGATCCGTTTAGGGTTATAAACACCATGTAGGGTTATTGTAGGACTTAATTATCCATTGTTGACACTTTGGACCCTTATATTCACACAGTTTTACCGTTTGTCAACTTTAGTCCCTCTAAAGTATGTTTTCACACCTTCAAAGCTTATGACACGTGTCAATACATTATTGGACGTAAATTTCCGAGGTGTTACACTTACGAGTTTGCTTTCCTTTCTTACATGCTACACAATCATCATTTAAATGAAAATTTTTCAAATTAACTGTAGGATCGGTTTCTGATCCGAACGAGTCGGTTAGAAGAGTTTTTCACCAAAACAAGAGGCGGAAACAAGTGTTTCGGTGTAATTCAGCAACTATTCACCTTTAACTGTTGTTTATATTGATATACGAACGATTACAGACCTGACAACACTTCGGCAGCACTTCGTGGCTCAGCGGAAGACAATCACCTAGAACTATATTATGATTTCGCTCATTTGACACTATATATAGTACAAGTGATTTCGCTTATGTGTACACTGACACATAAGCGATATCCCACAAGACCATATAAGCAATACCCTATCAAGACCACATGAGCGGAATCTTAATTTGACCGAAAACCAATTTTCACTTTCTAATTCTTTTGTCTTATCTTGTGATGATGTCATGGTGATGTCATCTTGATGATGTCATCATGACATCATGCTTTAACATCTCCGCAACGAACCCGATCTTCGCAACGAACCCGAGACTCGACATAAGACGTAGTTGACAGACGTAGTGCACCAACAAACTCCCCCTCGGATGTTGACGGAGTCTTCAGTGTCGAGTCTTTAATTGTCAATCTACAATCTTTATCGATCTTCAAACTTCCTCTGAAGTATTTGTCATTGCAAGAATCCTCATTCTCTTACTCTTTCTCGTAATCTTCAGAATCTGAATCTGGCTCTACTATCTTCAGACTCCCTCTTGATGTCCTCAGACTCCCCCTTTCACTAAGCTGGGAGCGCAGTCTGGAATTCACTTTCCACAGATTCTTAGATCGTAATCTGGCACTTCATCACACTCAGGTTTCGGAACCTGGCCAACCTGCAAAAACTCTACCCAAAAATAAATTTTCTGATAACAATTCATGGATAAGATTTTCAAGTCTAATTTACCACTTGCAGGAATAATATTTATATTTCAAAACCTTTCTCATTT